>JAODUP010002111.1:0-15532 GCA_025642065.1 Paralvinella palmiformis | reverse complement strand
TACTGGCCTGTAGCACAGCGTTACAGAACGGAAAAACACAACGAGTACCCTTCGCTCATTTTTAAAAAACCAACCCATCATGTTATATAGAGAATCCGGAATTCTGCCCCCCGACTCTTAATAAAGAAGG
The DNA here is from genome assembly GCA_025642065.1 of Paralvinella palmiformis. Taxonomy (NCBI): domain Eukaryota; kingdom Metazoa; phylum Annelida; class Polychaeta; order Terebellida; family Alvinellidae; genus Paralvinella; species Paralvinella palmiformis. The sequence goes on along the minus strand of JAODUP010002111.1, from coordinate 15,402 downwards.
AGACGGCCACATTCTCCTGAGAACTGCTACCAAACCCTTTCATCCCGACATGATACCCCCAAAAAAAACCCCCCGGGTCTTCAATGACGCATCATGGTCAATAAAGGCTCCCTGGAAAGAAATCGGGATACCTCCAGTCACCCCCCCCGTCAAAGGAATGTGCTCCATGGTTAGAACCACCCAACATTAAAAGAACCCCATCCAGAAGAAAGTTGATCCAGAAGGCGCAGCAATAGAAGCAAAAAAGAAATTGCCTGCTTAAATGAAAGCCAAATCAACCATCAACATCTACACCGACCCAGTTCCCAAGATAACGGAACTACAGCCTGGGCCTGTTATCAAAGAAAAAGACAAAGAGCTAAGAGGCGAATCCCAAACCACACCCCTTTACCTTACCGCACGAAATCAAAGCACACTAATATATAGAGACGGACTATCCACGAAAAGTCATCACCCATTCGGATTAGGGAGCGCTAACCATAAACCCACACCCAAATTTTACCCGGAAATCATCACAGAAATATCCCCACGGCATCGCCCTCAAGCAGCGGGGAAAAAAGTAATACCACTGGGTTCCCAACATTAATTTAGGGCAACGACCCACCGAAAACTGCTAACAAGCCACACCTAGACGTCATCGAATATGCCGAAAACCCCCCCCTTTTTCTTTGACAGATTCATCTCCCAAACGACTGGAATCGATCTACCAGACTAAAATCCCCAAAGGTTGGTACCAGAAGACCACTGTAGTTGGCCATAATATCCTTAACAACAGATTTGGGCGATACCCAGCTCAGAAGACTGCGTTTTGGGTATACACAAGAAATTCACCGGCCCGTCCCCCAAAAACTATGCGGGACTGTCAACAAGTGTCGATCCGGTACATTATCCTGAACCCCCCCACCCGAAGCACCGAAGATCCAAAAGGTATTGCCCAAAAAAAATTCCCCCCCCCCCCCTATAAGGAAATCAACATTTCTACCAGACATCATAACTCCACTTCTCCAGAAAGATCCCTACACATACCAAGGACAGATCAGACCGCCCCTATGGACTAGTGGATAAGAGCTTGGGCCCCCGTACCCATAATCCGTGCTGTTCGGGAGGCCGGAGGTTCCCGGCCGCGACATTATAGTAGGAGGAGGTTTTAGTCCAACCAGGCGTGAAGCGTAGTCAGTAATGATACTTTTATTATTTATCAGCAAAACAAAAAGGTTTGCCAGCTTTATATGTACAATGATAAGTTATTTAATTTTACTAACATGTATAATGTATTATTTCCTTACTATGCTTCCAGATTGTCTCAAATATAGAAATTTGATATAATTGGATAAATCTATTGTTGTCAATTTACAATATTCTTAGTTATTCTCATCCACAATATGACAAAAACATTTTCAGTTTGCTTGCTTCATTTCATTCAGATATGTTGATCAAGATATTTTAAATATGAACAGAGTTATTTAAATGTGAACATATCAAGATTCGGTATATTTCACTTGATTATATTTGTAAATGTCCTCATCATCAACCATTCTTATTAATCTTGAATAATTTTCGACAAAAGCTTCTAGTGATTGTAATTTGAAAAAATATATACAATTCAAAATATTCGTTTGGAAATATGCTATTCATTAGGTAATTTAGTTAAAACAATAGCAACATACTTTGAGTATGCATACTATTTTATTGTTAATACAACTCGTTTTACGAAAGCAAGAACTAATATTAAGCATTGTGGTGTACGTAAATTGAAATAATCAAGATAAACTAACACCGAATTTGTTAAATATCCGCTCTTTGAAGAAATATAAATGATTGACTGTAAGATTTCCTTTGAGTCCATTCGTTCAATTATGTAATTATTTTATCTGTATTTCCCAAAAATGTTTTAAAACAATGATTTAGAGTGTATTCTGCAGCTTCAAATATAATTGTATGGTTACCATATGTCATATAATTATTGCGGAATACATTGGTTTTGTATATATTTTAATCTGTTCCGCCTCAGAAAGACATTACAATAATCAAGCCACAGTTAGTATTTGTTGTCATTTGGTTGCATCTATGTAAATATGTTCGTTAATTATCTTAGGATAAGCAGCACTTGGTCTAAATAAAATGTATTTGTTTTTCTTTTAACATTCAAACAGAGCCTGTTGGCTTTAAACCATTCATTTAATTTGTTTAGTTCAGTGTTCGTATATGTGTACAATTTGCTTATGTCTGGGGGTGATTATGTTATAGTTGTTTTATACGCAAAGCAGAATATATTAAGGGAAGTAGAATTATTTTTGTTCCATTTTATGCAGTAATATTTTGTGATTTATAGTGTCAAAAGCTTTAGATAGATCAATGAAAACAGATAAGGTAAGATCTTTAGTTGGTTTGTCATTCTCAAATTCTATTTGCTTTCCCAGGTGGATTATAGGATGTATTGTATTATGCTGAGGTATGAAACAACATTGGTGTTCATAGAAGAGATAATTGGTTAGTTTAATCGGCATAATTTCTCCAGTATTTTTGAAAAGGCACGTATTATACTTAATGGGTCTATAATTATTGAATACATGTTTATCAACGAATATAAAGATTGGCATTACTTTTGCTATTTTCATGTTTTGTGGTACTGTGCCTGTTGTCCTTGACTGATTTATGATGTATGTTAGGGGGATTGTAATTTGTTCAATTGATTATTTCACTAATTTAGTTGATATGTTGGCTTCGTTTATTTTATTGTTTTAATGGAATAAATGTATTTCATCCATGTGCACAGTTATTGCGAGTGTATTGTACAAATTATGTTTCACAACCTAGAATGCGACCAATAAACCTTTATTGACTGTTCTACATTGTCATTGTGTTATTGTATGTATATTAGACCAAACAAACTTGTTTTTATTGCTAGTCCAGTATTATAATGTTTGACCCGAAAAACAACTGTTAGACTAAATTGTTACTATAATGGCAAAAGAAGTGTGTCTTCACTATATATATATATATATGTGTGTGTGTGTGTGTGTGCACATTATGATGTCTGCTATGATATGCATGCTTGTTCAGCGAAGCCGTTTTTACTTTAAAGATAAAACTTTAAAAAAAAATTAAAAAAACACCAATAACCAGCCTTGTTCCACTTGTTCCATTAGTTCCCGCCGACTCAAACCAGCATCATCAGCACTGGTAGTATTGGAAGACAGCATCGAAGACGAAAGTGAAGCTCACATTATGACACATACCGCCGTTCCCTTCGAAGTGTTTCTCATATTGTCGTTTCGAATTAAAACAATCCAAGGCTTTCTCAGCTTTCCCCCACGGCAACACATGCGAACTTAACTGTTTATGTTGCTACTAGTAGCCTAACAATATAGTACGCAGCAGTTGGGTTTTGGCATGGTTATAACAGAACCAGAACATTGATGTTTAAGAATAGAATGATGGGATTATTACTCAATTATCGCTCACCAGACCCACCTATAAATCCCACTAGTGCACATGACATGATAATGTAAAAATATATGTTTGTTTTCTTAGCAGATTTCCCCTGAACCACATACCCACATACGCATATGTATCTTAACGTTTGTCGACAAGTATTCATCAATATCATATATACTTCCGCCATTAAACAGATTACCTAAAGTAACATCATATTTGTGTAAATGAAGAATATATATGCGTCACCAATATCCGATGTGACATTAACATCCACATGACTGTTTGGCGAAAGAGGGATATGCAATATATGTATGTGTATATGCTTTTAAATTGAGCGACGACTAGACAATGAAGGTCAGTAATTTTGTCAACAATTTTCCTCTTCAATGGAAAGTTCCATGTGTTGGGTAATGTTCTCTTAAAAAGTGGAACAGAATATACTTGAAATATACTGATATTGCTGAAATAATTACATAATGTGTAATATAAAACAAATACCAATCCATATATATTCTAAACATATACGATTAGTGATTAGAGCTTAACTAATTTATTTAACAATTTGATGGTCCATCTATATTAGAATTAGTATGATAAAAATACATAAACAAATACCGTTATATATCCTTTAATATTATCACAATTATTATTATTATTATTATTATTTTATTATTATTATTATTATTATTATTATTATTATTATTATAGTAATAAACAAGTATATGGTGGCACGTAGATAATTATCATAGATAGAACTGAAAATTCGAAAAATAAACCTTAACTATATTAACTAATACCTTATGATATTACTGAAAGATTTATTCAATGAAAGATTTTATATGAATATGGATTTGTACTAGATGGATTGATCCTTCTGAAATCATAGATATAGCCATGATATTTTATTGATATATATATATATATATATATATATATATATATATATACAGCGAAATAACTCTTTCGTCTATAAATCGGCTTCTGGGATTAATAGAGACAAGATCTTGGTGTTTAAACCGATGTTTTCGAAGATGAAGAATTCAATGATGACATTGACAAATAGCTGTGACTCTTGGTTAACTCGGAAATGAAAATGGCTGTCATTGAAACCAGCGAAAATCATATTTTCTGCCATATTTTGACTTTAAGTATAGGTAGATAATTGCTCATGGGCTTTAGGCCTTCAGTATGATATATGTAATTTAGCCTGGTGTTATTTAATACCTATCGACCTTCTTTGAATTCCAAATGATTTTCAATATTGCCAGATTTAGTATTTTATTCAGTCATAACTGCATAATAACTCATTCTAATATATGGCATTTAACACCAAAATGGACATATTATGAAATAAAGACTGTTATTTAAAGTTAAAATACAATGTAACCCCATCAAATTATCCAACAAAACAAAAGCTAAATGACAGAAGGAGAACTCAGCTTGACTAGAAGTATATAATGACAATACATAATATTATGATTATCGCAAATGAACTGAGTTATTTTCACAACTACTATAATAAATAATGATTGGCACTATCAATTTTCTTATAACAATTGTCTGGTTAATAAGTCCACACGGTACACACAACCCGTCTGATAGCGATAGTTGTACAAATGCTAAATCATCTCTAGTATTATCTTACACATAGATCTCTACACATTTAGCAATACATAACAGTATTGCTTCAAAATGATAAAATTCTGCAAATGTCATTTCGCAATTTTTATTGCTCATCACGGGTTACTAATGAACTCATAATAATCAGCTAAGTATATATACTATGTATAATCACAGCTAAATCAATACACAGTTGTATCACACATGTATGGACTGACTTTATTTGTTGTATGTCTGAATATAACAGGTTTTTTTCGTCGACTGCCCAATAAGTGAGAAGTATACACATAGCCATACATGTGTGATAATACTGTGGATTGGTTTAGATGTGATTATACAGATTTCGCTAATTTCACTGACGCCATTTAAAAAATGACGTCACACAGGTAGTCCATCCCAATTTGGTGACGGTGGCATCCATTTTTCATGTTGGGAGAGGTCCTAGAAAGAAACGAAAATAGGTCTCATAGATTACCGGGGGGGAGGTGACATTAATACGTCTAAAATTTTAATATATATATATATATATATATATATATATATATATATATATATTGAAAATGTTATCTCCTATATATATATATTGGCGTTCTCTGCAGGACCACTCTTAAGTAATTAGCCTGTTCTTCTAATACTCTGTATGATTATTGACCTTTAAGAAGCCACAGTTCTTTATTATTAACCTGTTAACACAATCAACTCTATTGATAGACAACAGTTTATCTCCACCTGAAATACTGATTGCGGGTCAGTTTATGTAAAGTCGTATTGCGGAGGACATTCCCTTCCTGAATCATTCACGTTTCAAGATAGTCAAGAACACAACAGTGATACTTCTAATTAACACGCATTTCGATAAATGAATATCTTTGTATGTTTCAGCTGAATATGCTAGGACATTTTAATTTTGGAGCGGCAATTTCTATTGAAAGGACAATTATATATCCATAGAGGTCTTTAACCCGCATTACCTAATTCGGTCAAGAGTATCTTTTTACCTTATATTAGAGTTCTGTAATTAGCATGTTTATTTCGTATGTATAATTTAGTATTTTATTTATAAATCGAGGATTAGCAATTCACATATAGGATCAATTAATAAGCCTAGTTTTATTAAATCGCCCGTAATCTCTTTTTTCCCCCAATAATTATGAAGCTCACTAATACAAATACTGTCACTATGTTTTCTCAAATGTGCGATGACTATGTAATTAACATATGTCAGACTGAACAAACCTTCATTTTAATTAGTTATTAGAGAACCAACACACGGCAAACCATCGGATGTTGTAACTAATGAAGTTATTTCTAAAGCATGTAACATTTTAAAGACGACTGAGAACTGTCTTTAGTATAATACGCGAAATATCCCCGTAAGTGCCCGATTTCGAATAAGGGCCGGATCTCCAATAACAACCCAAGAAGAGTTTGTGCCATTCAGCTGTGCCAAATAATAGCCTGTGCCATGCATTATTTTATTAACAGTGGAATAACATTAATATGCTAGATCATTTTATTACCGGTAATTTATATATATATATATATATATATATATATATATATATATGACGTGTGACTGTATTTATGTGAGTGTGTGTGTGTTTGTGTGTGCAAGGGGGGATACTTATTACATCTTTGACAATGTAATCGGAATGTTTTGATGATTAAATGACACGTCGTATCAACAAATCCGGCTTACGATATGAATTAAATGTTCTTATCTAAAGTTCTCTGGCCTATTTGTTGTAGTAGTAGACAGATAATTAAATGCGTATTGCCTGTGATTGAGATATTAATTGTGCGTGTGTGTCTGTGTGTTTGTGTATGTGTATGTGTCCGTGCGTGATTATATATATATATATATATATATATATATATATATATATATATATATATATATATAATTTTGATATGTGTGTGTGTGTGTGGGTGTGTATATATATATATCTATGTATGTATGATATTAATGCTTTCAGATACTATAGAAGCATGTGATATTTATCATCATCGTTATCAAGAAGAAGGTAGCTGTGGTATAAAGAACATCACATTAGATACTATGTGGTCACGCGTTGGCTATAGTGAGTATTGGATGTGGGACGGCTACCATAGAAACTGTAGTGTTACTGACGAGAACTGTGAAAAGGAGATTGATGAACCGTCAAGGAACTGTTCCGGATTAGCCGTTTCCTATGTCGGCATCTCATGTGTGAAGGTTGTTTCAACGTTTTTTTCAACTCACTTCCTTTGGCTTTTGCTTGACAAATTTACCCTATAATATGCACAAATGTTGCCATAAAGCGACGACACTTGTTAAGTTTGCCAATGATAAATTACCTGGGGAAGTGCCATATTTTAAATCTCTTCTAGAAACACACCTATTTAATGTCGCTTTCACAGATAAATAATGATTATATTTTAAATCATTACAGGGTTTTTTTACATATCATTTCGGGTATTATTATATAATATATTATTTGTACAGCGCATTTGAATGGCTCATGCTAGTAAGGGCACATTATTAAATATAAAATGTTATCATTATTATTATATAGCGATACATTTGATAGTAGTAGACTACTAATAGTAGTAGTAGTAGTAGTAGTAGTAATAGCAGCTGTAGTAGAAGTAGTAGTAATAGTAAGGATAAAAACGTAAATGCTTTCCCTTGGAATAAATTACAATAATATATATATATATATATATATATATATATATTGTGTGTGTGTGTGTCATTGTGTGTGTGTGTGGGTGTGTGTATATATATATATATCTATGTATGTATGATATTAATGCTTTCAGATACTTCCAGAACTCTGTCAGCCTTAACCATCATTTATACAACAATGACTGATGGCGGTGTGCAATTATCCTATCACATTTAAATTAAATGAACTCATATGTCAACTTACGGGTCATACGCCTTACATTAATCGTCATGTCTACTCACAAATAGGAATAAACGCACACGTGGGTGGACACACAGACAGACAGACTGAGACATGCACACACACATGCACACACAAATACACGAATGTATACACGCACAAATACAGATTAATAACTTATAGTTAAAATATTTATTTTAGTTTTTTTTAAACACACCCATGATATAACAATACCTGAGGATGAAACATCAACAACTGCAGGTAGACAGTATTGTGAATGGTTTTAGCTGACACAGAAAAGGGTCTAGTTGTATTTCAAATACAATCATATGATATATGAAAGCCACCTTGTTTGATTATATGACATACTACAAATGTATTTGGAAAATGTATTTATACTCTTCTTTGCATATTACCTTGTATTATACATATTTGTTTTGTTTCAGGAAGCAAAATGGAAGTGGATGCAGTTAGGCTTATATTATTTATAATTGGTGGTGCGAGTTCTGTGGCTGGCATAATGGCTGTTATAGTCGTGGAAAAACGGTAAACAATAACCTAAGATAAGGTAATTTTCATTCTATAATTCTGGATATACCAGAGCTAAATATTATTTCTAAACATTTGAAATAGGAACAGGTGGAAGCCTGTGTATAAAGAATCGAATACTACTAAGAATGTAAAAATATCTTACTGTTTTACCGCCTCATAGTGTGAACCAAAGTGCTATAGATATGCGGCCATGCGCGCTACCATCTAGGCGATATAGGTATTTAAACGCCAATTAAGTAGTTAGTTCTTTTTGAATGAGGTTTAAGTAAATAACGTTAGGGAAGAAATATGTTTCAGCAGGAGTCTATTATGTTGGGTGAATGCAGCCTTTCATCTCTAACAATTCCTAGAATATGAGCAAATTAAGATTCTGTGGCAAAGTGCTCAGCGCAGCAAGTAATAAGAAAAGAGTAGAATATATATATATAGTGACCATTGAAATGACATATAATAATAATAATAATAATAATAATAATAATGCCCGAAATGACGGTTATTTTAACTGGCTTAGCTACCTCAAATTAGGGAGTCGCACATGGTCTTTTATTTACTGCTTCACCACTAGGACTTAATTCTAAACGAATTTAGAATTTATAACATATGGCTTATACAGTGCATAAAACCTTGCCAGTGGCCTGTTTGAATGCAAAACTCCCCCTACTTTAGAGCCACCGTCGGGATTCAAACTTCCAGCCTCCCGCATAGCATGACCATGAGTCAGAAAATCCCACGCTTGAAATGTTTGTTTTGTTTTCTTGTCAAAAATATTTAACAGCGCATAACAAATGCTTTATTATTAGAATCATGATTAAGTAGATTTCATGAAAATATATTAGTCACCAAATACTTCTACCGTCATATGACATTAATCTTTGTAAGTGAGTTTAGGATTTATCTTAACATTAGTTAGTTAGTAATACGATTGCTGATAGGGGATTAATAAAACAACTGATATGATTACGATTTAATCCAGTATGGTTTAGTGATAGTGATTTATTTCACTATCAGATGATAAGAATTATAAACATGGACGAGAAAATGTATTGACAAATAATACGTGTTAATAATTCAATATGAAAACAGTTATCTTATTAGTAAATTTTCCATTAACACTACATGTACAATGAAAATATTACATGAATTATAAAATCCTCAGTATACGCTTCCATCTTATGATACTCTACACTTAGAGATATATTATAGTATGCTATGATCTTTGTTTAGACAATGAAATATTATAATGCCCGAGTGTGGATCCACATTTCACACCAAAGAAGATTTTAATAAAGATCTTAATTAAACTCTCTCCCAAGAACATTTTAATTGTTAGCTTTCCAGAACCGTTATTCATTATGGTGAGAACAATAATAATATATACTTAAAGGAGGATATGGATTAGGAGATTTGAACAGAAAGAACATTTAATTTTTCAATACAATATTTGAGAACAAGTACATGCAACTCAGCTCCTATAATTATAGAATGCCTAATTTACTAATGTGGCTGCTGTTGATTCCTTTACCCTATTAAGGAAGTCTTTTGAAAATTTAAATTATGACAGTTGCCATCGCATGTTTGAAGGCACACCCGGTGCGGTATGCTACTACTGAGTACTGATATGCTGAAATTGGGTCTTACCTTGTTCTGGTTCTTGGTGACTGAAAATCCTTTATTATCAGCATCTGAGTAAAATATGATTGACATAACCATACTGAATTATTCCAACAGGCTATATTTAATCGTTTACTAATGACATCTGGTACAAGAAACGTGTAATTCAGCCGAACATAGCATATGTGCAAATGTACGCTTGGTAATTAAGGAATTGGCCTTATACATGATCTGTGCCATCCCTTTGAAAGATTAACTTTTTGATGTGCCAGTTTTGCACTCGTGACCAGTTCACCATTTTTAAAAACAAGTTCATACGCTGGTTGTCACAGGGGTATTTCCGTCTATAACAGCGAATAGTACAACAAGGGCGTGTTGCCCTCCGTCTACTTTCATTTCGACCTATCGTCTTTATGTTCTTCTGCTTCTTCGTTGCTGTTATTTTGTTTTTCTTGCCTCCTTTTTAGTATAACTTCTATTTGCTTGAACAAAGTGTGGCTGGGTCTATCTTGAGAGGAGGCACAGTTAATGCCTTAATAGTGTGGAGCCTGGCTAATTGCTGTAGGTTTCATCCATGAAAAGCCATCATTTGGCAATGTCCCTGGAGAGAACATTTTCTTCTGAAAAGTTCTCCAGCAAAGTCTGCCACAGCTATTGGCAAATTATGCCCTGTTATGCATTTGATAAACACAATCTATGCATTTTGCAGATGGTTAAATCAACACTTGTTTCTGTTTATGAGATACCGACACATTGTATATAAAATAAATAATAGCTGAAACAAATTTGAGATTCAGTTATCACAGACTATTTTGCTGTATTTATTTTCTTGAATTGCTTACCTTTATTCTGTCCGATTATGATTTGATCCTTGTGCAATCGATAAATCCATGTTTGATCATATGGGCATAATAAGTAGATGCTGGATGAGTGGTCAAATCGAACGTAGTTCAACATGCGATGAAATTCTCGCCTTGATATTTACAAATGCGCGATTTGCAAAAGTGACATCAATTATTCCAATTTTAGAAGATTGCATCGCTGATTGGCAGAAACATTCCCTTGATATTCATAGATGGGATTAATGCAATAGTGATTTTTCACTAGCTGTAATGTTGTGACTATTCCCAGTAATAATATGCAATAATACATTATCCCGGTGTCTGGTTTACGGGAGAAATAATATATGGTACAGAGATATTTGGGGAGTGAAGAACACGGCATGAATTAATAAAGTGTTGATTGAAATATGTTTATCTAAATTTAGTTTTAGCCACAAAAAGAGCAATAATTAATGATTCCCATCGTAATAGCCTGTTGCAAATCAGCGCATAGTAATGAATACGTTTAAATCATAATGGTTGGCACCTCAGTAAAATAGCGCTGAATCTGTTTATATTGAGTTATCCAAAATGGATGGTATGTCAATAGATGATGATACTTTCTTTGTGTTCTGGCATCGCAAAATGAGCCTCTCGATCATATCCTGAATCAACAGTTGTACCAAATATTTAATAATGTGTATTGGTGGTATTCTATTGTAGTGGACAAAATGTTGTACAACCAAATAATTAATAACGAATTTATAATATTATAAGATTGGGAGTCATAATTAGTCGAATTTCAGCCGTGCAATGTTTGATTCACTGTCAGCAGCCAGTGATAAATAACATCATAAAAACACAATAAAAAGGTTTGAATCCCGTTTCCTAGGAAAAATATATTACATCATATGAATGCAAACTTTGGCAAAATCGAGATACTGCTTTAGCAAGGGGGGGAAAAAAAAGGGGTTTGTTTAAGTTGCAAAAGGTTTTGTTTAAAAATTCCCAAAAAATTTATGTTCAAAAATTTCCCCAATTTCCTTTTAACCCCAAAAAACCCCAACCCCCCCACACACACACACACACACACACACACACACACACACACACACACACACACACACACACACACACACACACACACACACACACACACACACACACACACACACACACAAACACACACACACACACACCTTTAGTTGAGTGATTAGCACATTTAGCTTTATTGTTTAATTTATGGTTGATCATGTTTATATTTTTGACCTTATTTAGCATTTGTTTTAATATATTCGTATTAACATAGCAAATGTAAGAAAAGAGGAACTTGACAACTGAACTAATCTTTTCTAAAAGGAAAGTATGTAAACACAAATAAATTTAAAAATATCTTAGGCCTGTGTCATTTACAGTTTTGTTTGCTGGACACATTCTTTAAAAAAACTTTTAAAAATAATATAATTATATATATATATATATATATATATATATATATATATATATATATATATATATATATAATTTTTAAAAATTAAAAGTCTCAATGCAGACAAAACAGATTTCATAATTATAGGCATATCAATACAACAAGGTAAACCCATTCGTTCCTTCCCTACACCGATCCTTATTCATGGCATCACACCATCAGACACTGTACATAATATTGGTGTTATATGTGAGAGTAAATTTAATTTCACAAAACATATGTTTCTGACTTATCGGGTTTGCTTCTGCCATATTGGTGACCTTCGCTGTAATCGTCACTCTATTTCTCTTTCAGTCGCCCACAACCATTGCTACAGCACACCCAGAAGGCTTCGTTAATGCAAATCTCTTCTTTATAGGATATTGCATGACTTTAGTGTGTTCAGAACTGCTTTGGTAGTGTTGTCAACGATTTCCTCTGTTTCTCATTCCGTGCCACTCTTGAAATCACTTCATTGGCTCCCTTTTCAATCTCTCATCATGTTCAAACTCCGTACCGTTGCCTATTAAACTTTCTTACGGAGATCCTTTGAATCTATTTTCCATCCTTTCTCTAGCATCCAAATCCCGAGTACTACGCTTAGCTGGTTATCAGTTGCTGTCTGTTCCCAGGGTAAAGCCACAAGCTGGCATTCGCGATGTTTCAGTTGCTGTTCCCACTCTTTTGAATTCAATCACTCACCACGTTAACCACCAAATAACATCGTTTATTTACGTATGTTATTATTTACAATTTACTCATAGTTTCATAGTTAAATGTCAATGGTAGTTTCCTTGCAGACATACATTTGTGCCATATTGTAGCACTGATGGGGGCATTTGACCTTGTACATGGTGGTATGCAGCGTGTCATGTTCTGACGTCTAAATCGTTCATCGGTGCTATGCCATGGAAAAGAGAGGGGGTGTCATACCAAGTATCTCCTCACTGTCGCCTAATCAACGTTGATGTTGGGTTTTGGGATGTGGCTTGTCGTGGGGTGTGATAGTATTTTTATTGCCGGAATAGGGTAATTTGCTTGGGATTGGCAGATGACGGGAATGTTGATGGAAATGAGTTATCGTATGACACTAAGGAGATGTCTGACTATGCTCAATCACTGTCTAATATGTCGGATGGTGTAGATATGGGCGAATTCTCTGATCAAGAGGAAAGCGGTTCGGTCACGAATGAGGAGATAGGCATCGGTGCGTCTAATCTGGATATGACACGTGAACAACTGATTGTGTTGGATCAGGATAATGAATAGTCAGCGGATATTCGGTGTTACGTGGTAAAAGAGTTGTTACAAAGAAAACTGGCTATTTACTAAATAGCGGTATCATTCATAGTAGATATTTCGACTCTAACACAGATAAATCGTATGTAGATATGGTGGTCATCCCTCGTACATGTAGAAATTATGTGCTTGTGTTAGCCCATAATATATCCTGATCTGGACATTTGGACCAAGATAAATTTAAAAACCATTTATTAGCCAATTATTTGTCGTCAACAGATTTGCAGTGACGCGAGAAACAATGGTTCAACTTGTCCAGTGTGTCAAATGATGTCACAAATTTTTTAATCTGATAGGGAAAGCTTATTGCTATTCCAGTTATAGGAGTACCCGAATATGATATCTGGAAGCATTTCCATTGTCACCTGAAACTGCAAAAAGGTAGCAGATTGATTGCTTCTCAGGTTTACAGGTGTTGTGATCCGGATACGATAGTGTCTGATCATGGTTCGAACTTTATTTATGAGTTCATTACTCAGCACTGTACTACACTCAAGAAAAATACTATCAGGAGTTTTATTTACCACGCTGAGGGAGATGGATTAGTGGAGCGATTCAATAGAGCTATGAAAGGCATGCTAAGAAATTTGTAGCTAATGAAGCACGATTATGAGATCAGTTATTTGTCTATAGAGAGGTTCCTGTGCAGAGTACTGGGATTTTCCTTCGGAATTAGTGTATTGTTAGCCAGTAGGGGGGTCCGCTTTTTATTGTAAAGGAACAATTTTTAAAGCCCTTAGAAAATGTGTGGATGGAGCCCATAATCAATTGCTCTAATCGCAAAAAAAACCACGAAGAACCGGTATCTGCCTGAAACACATCATATGAAGTTTGCGATGAGGTTTTGGTTTTGTTGCCAAAAACTACGAGGTGCCTTGAGACACAGTGCCAATGATCGCCAATGGCAACACGAAAGGTATCGAATGTCAATTATGAGATAAACACGGGTAAACACAGAAACAAAATAAACGTTTAATGTGTACCTACCTATTAAAGAAGTTGAAAAGTCGCCAAGACGTTACCTGTACGAGAGAGCAGCCTTCCGACTACCGAAAAAGAATGCTTACGTCTTGTGTGGACGATACAGTTACGTTGTCCATATCTTTATGGTAATCCTTTCTAAGCTGAAACTGATCATAATGTCTTCAGCGTGGTTGAACAACGTAAACGCTACCCACCAGAATATACTGAGGTTGAGCTTCATCCTCCAGTAGTACAGTTTTGTCATATCAATGTAAATACTGATTCCATTTCACGTATCTAAGTAGAATATTATAACCAATAAACTCCTATATTGCCCGTGATTTGCTAATAAGGGTTAAGAACGCGTAATAATGTTAAGTGTATTGGGATACCACTTTTTGGGGGGAAAGATAATTTTTGGGAATTTTCTAATATTGTATTTCCAATGCTAGTCTATTTCGACCACCGATGCTATGCGATGGAAAAGAGAGGGGGTGTCTTACCAAACCTATACCTATTGCCGTCTAATCAGCGTTGATGTGATGTCTTGTGACGTCGCTCGTAGGGGGGGGGGGGTGACCAAGAATAAATCATTTGAGGCTATTTATTTAATTGGCAGGTGCGTTGAGTTTACTGGACATATTTATGATGCTTAGTTTGCAGAATGGGAAATTTTAAACCCAGCCTGGTCGGTTCACTATTTACGTCATTTATAATATGTTTTGCTTAGTTACGTGTGTAC
>JAODUP010002115.1:0-12646 GCA_025642065.1 Paralvinella palmiformis | reverse complement strand
ACAATAAAAAGATTCTACATTTACATAACAAAGCTAATAAACTCAAATATGTTGTAATAACGACATAACTTGCTTACATTGGTGTAATAAGGAATCTGGATGGAAATAGATAAGATGTCTGGCACGGGCAATGTGCGTTTTAGGGTACATAGTAAGAGGCAACAGGCACAGAGCATCAACATATCTAAACATCCTTCGAAACCTACCTCCATAAATCTAAATACAACTATACATTCATTAATCTAAAAATAAAATGTTCCATACCTCCACATATTGATAAATGTGTGCGTATACCTAAGCATGTGTCTGGTCTACTCATCAGCCTGTGGGAACCAGCTAATTCGCTTTTCGTACGCGACAAATATGTCACGCCCACAGGAAAGCGGCTACATGCAGGCTACGTACAAAAAGCGGAAGCACCTAAAAAACATACCATTTGATACCACAGCTCGCAAAAAATAACACGTGCGTGTGGTTCAATGGTGATTTGCTACATACATATCATAAACTATTTTCTCTGGCCCAAAAGAAACCTGTATATAAAGTATTTCTTCACCTCAGATGCTGACCTCAGCTTTATTCTAGGTCCTACCTATATGAACAATGTATCAATACACATCCGACTGGTCTGGCGTCGAAGTTATTTCTAACCTAAGTGAAAATTCAAGCCCTATATATAGCCTCTGCGTGTTAACAAACATTACAATTTGTTCATAACAAAGAGAATGTACACTAACTCAGTGTGGACGTAATGAAGCGACTTAACTAAAATATAAACAAAGTAGCAATACCGCACAATGGATTATTACTGGACTAGAACCAAATATCGTCTCAAACCGGAGTAAATACTATGATTTACTCGAACCTAAAAACTAACCCTCATACGTTTCCGTTCATCACTAAGGGAACGTTCATTCACCTTAATTTAGCGTCCCTAAGTATATGCAGTTAGGTATGATGGGATCTAAATTAAAGAGCCTACCCAACTTGGTCTTTTTTACCCATGGTCGAGAACAGCGTATTTCAGGCAGATCTCCGATACTGCGAATGACACGTTGGATTATAATAGCTATACCTTTAACAACTTTCCTATATCAGTGTAATCTAATTACTCATAATATGGGAAAACAACTCTGTCCGCAGCTTAATACCCATGCAGATACATGCCAGAGTAACAAACGACTCCAGGAGTATAAATCCATCAAGCAGCATGGTATGAATTAATAGGTCGTTTCGCCAGACCACATAAGAGGACAATAATATAGATTCTACATTATACATAACAAAGCTAATAAACTCAAACATGTTGTTATAACGACATAACTTGCTTACATTGGTGTAATAAGGAATCTGGATGGAAATAGATAAGATGTCTGGCACGGGCAATGTGCGTTTTAGGGTACATAGTAAGAGGCAACAGGCGAAGAGCATCAACATATCTAAACATCCTTCGAAACCTACTTCCATAAATCTAAATACAACTATGCATTCATTAATCTAAAAATAAAATGTTCCATACCTCCACATATTGATAAGTGTGTGCGTATACCTAAGCATGTGTCTGGTCTACTCATCAGCCTGTGGGAACCAGCTAATTCGCTTTTCGTACGCGACAAATATGTCACGCCCACAGGAAAGCGGCTACATGCAGGCTACGTACAAAAAGCGGAAGCACGTAAAAAACATACCATTTCTTACCACAGCTCGCAACAAATAACACGTGCGTGTGGTTCAATGGTGACTTGCTACATACATATCATAAACTATTTTCTCTAGTCCAAAAGAAACCTGTATATAAAGTATTTCGTCACCTCAGATGCTGACCTCAGCCTTTATTCTGGGTGGCTACCTATATGACCATTTTAAAAATCGCAACAAATAACATGCATTTATCACTCTGAGGCATGTAAGTGGAGCTCTTCTTGTAATAAACTAATACACCTTTTTTTCCTGATTATAGGATACCTCATGAGTTATGACATTAGTGATTTGCAATCTCTTGATAAGGTAGTTTGAAGAAAATGCCAATTTGTTTTATATCTAATACCTGTTTTCATTTCTCTTTATGTAAGATGCTGCTTTTTAATCGTTACCTCACTATTGGATTCGCCTCAACATGATCATTTAATCAGCTTATCTGAAATAAATTTCTGGTCATACTTCACATACACCTTTTTCGACTAATAATAAAAAAAGCATCTTTCCCAAATGACTTTTAGAATGTTAAAAATGATAACTAATACTTTCAATGAAGTACTTGTGTCATAAAGAAAGAATGAAAGAACATTTTTCATATATTTATTAGTTGAGTTTTCTACAAGTTTGATACTGAAAGTAAACAACTCATTGCAGAGAGCAACCTCGTTTGTGAACGACAGTTTATATTGATTCTTTTATTTAGTTATGACTCGTCTCTTTCCAAGTCAGTTACGAGTAAATCAGCATGCCACCTATGATTAAGTAGTGCAATATAACACTGACGAAGGTTCTAGTACAAAGAAAACTTGTAAAATGATGTCCGTCCTTTCAGACAAAGAAATTAGAATTCAGGTGGTTCCGTGGTGTAACGGTTAGCACTCTGGACTCTGAATCCAGCAATCCGAGTTAAAATCTCGCGAACCTAAATACTCTCTTTTTTTTAGGAATAAATATTAAGTTTTAGATGTAGACAAATAGAAAATATTTAAGGTCTAAATGTAGTCAATGCATTACCCATGAACAATGAGTAACATCTAAAAACCAATAATCACGCCATATAAAGAAAAATGACCCGAAAAACACGATTAGATCGAACAAAATGAGATCTGTCTTACATTTATCCAATAGTTACAGCTTTTAGCGATTAGTGATGTTACAGAAATATTCGTATCAGCCAAATTCATGATATTACGCTTTTAATTCGACGACAATATTTAATAAACAATTTTCCTGATTATAGGATACCTCATGAGTTAGAATTAGTGATTTGGAATCTTGATAAGGAGTTTGAAGAAAACCAATTTGTTTTATATCTAATCCTTTTTATTTCTTTTAAGATGTGCTTTTAATTGTTACCACTATGGTTGCTCAACATGATCATTTAATCAGCTTATCTGAAATAAATTTTCTGGTCATACTTCACATACACTTTTGCGACTAATAATAAAATAAAGCATCTTTCCCAAATGACTTTTAGAATGTTAAAAATGATAACTAATACTTTCAATGAAGTATTGTGTCATAAAGAAAGAATGAAAGAACATTTTTCATATATTTTTAGTTGAGTTTTCCAAGTTTGATACTGAAATAAACAACTCATTGCAGAGAGCAACCTCGTTTGTGAACGACAGTTTATATTGATTCTTTTATTTAGTTATGACTCGTCTCTTTCCAAGTCAGTTACGAGTAAATCAGCATGCCACCTATGATTAGTAGGCAAATAACACTGACGAAGGTTCTAGTACAAAGAAAACTTGTAAAATGATGTCCGTCCTTCAGAAAAGAAATTAGAATTCAGGTGGTTCCGTAAGGTTAGCACTCTGGCTCGAGTTAAATCTCGGCGGAACCTAAATACTCTTTTTTTAGGAATAAATATTAAGTTTTAGATGTAGAAAATAGAAAATATTTAAGGTCTAAATGTAGTCAATGCATTACCCTGAACAATGAGTAACATCTAAAAACCAATAATCACGCCATATAAAGAAAAATACCCGAAACACGATTAGACGAACAAAATGAGACTTCTAAAATTTTTTGAATTTTGACCTTACACCAGTTTGAGTGAATTTAAAAATTCTCCTTATGTTTGAAATAATTATTTTATTAAAGAAAACAATGTAATATTTATCTTTTCTATAAGTAGTTAATAATTATATAATCTGAATTTAAATCCAATGCTTGCACCGGTAAATATTCCAGAGTATCTTTGATAATCCCGCTAATGTAACTGATAATTTAGATAATTTGAAACTGTAAATATCCCAATTCCGATAGGTATTAAATCCCTTATAGAATTTATTTATCCTGATTTTCTCGGCAATTAATTACAACATTAGGTAATTAATTGATCCCCATTAATTTCAGCATCCTTAACACTCTTACTTGCCAAAGTAAGGTTTATCAAAATCATCCCCTTGCGATAGATCGTATCACTTTTCTCAAGTTATTCACTACCACAAAGGGTACTTTTTGATTCCATCATTTACACTCTGCATATAATGGGTTCTTTAAAAATAAGCTTTTTTCCATATAGAACCCTGAGTTGATTTAGTGTTGATCCTTTAAGGTGTTGAGAAAACGCCTTTTTTTAATCTATCTTTTCATTTCTCTTTATGTAAGATGCTGCTTTTTAATCGTTACCTCACTATTGGATTCGCCTCAACATGATCATTTAATCAGCTTATCTGAAATAATTTTCTGGTCATACTTCACATACACTTTTTGCGACTAATAATAAAATAAAGCATCTTTCCCAAATGACTTTTAGAATGTTAAAAATGATAACTAATACTTTCAATGAAGTACTTGTGTCATAAAGAAAGAATGAAAGAACATTTTTCATATATTTATTAGTTGAGTTTTCTGCAAGTTTGATACTGAAAGTAAACAACTCATTGCAGAGAGCAACCTCGTTTGTGAACGACAGTTTATATTGATTCTTTTATTTAGTTATGACTCGTCTCTTTCCAAGTCAGTTACGAGTAAATCAGCATGCCACCTATGATTAAGTAGGGCAAAATAACACTGACGAAGGTTCTAGTACAAAGAAAACTTGTAAAATGATGTCCGTCCTCTCAGAAAAGAAATTAGAATTCAGGTGGTTCCGTGGTGTAAGGTTAGCACTCTGGACTCTGAATCCAGCAATCCGAGTTAAAATCTCGGCGGAACCTAAATACTCTCTTTTTTTAGGAATAAATATTAAGTTTTAGATGTAGACAAATAGAAAATATTTAAGGTCTAAATGTAGTCAATGCATTACCCATGAACAATGAGTAACATCTAAAAACCAATAATCACGCCATATAAAGAAAAATGACCCGTAAAACACGATTAGAACGAACAAAATGAGATCTGTCTTACATTTATCCAATAGTTACAGCTTTTAGCGATTAGTGATGTTACAGAAATATTCGTATCAGCCAAATTCATGATATTACGCTTTTAATTCGACGACATAATTTAATAAACAAAATTGTTTGAATTGTTGAACTCAAAGTAAATACGCTAATATACAAATTCGGATCTAAAAAATGAACATTACATAAATCACGGATGTATTTATCCGATCTCCAAGAGTACTTAATTAGCATGACTATCCGAAATTTTAAGATGCAATATATGCATTAATTTATCTGATTTTTAATAAAAGTATATATTTACTTTAGGCGATATGAACTAATATGAATTCCAGTATGTAATTGAATTACGGAATACATTTACGGCTCATCTAGTTGTAAATGATTAATGAGTGGGAAAAAGGATGCCAATTGCCTTGAAAATAATGCTAAAGCATGCATAAATAACTGAAATTAATATAATGTTCTTCTTTAGGGCCCAAATTTTTATTAGTACATTTTGTTTTCTATATTGAAGAGCTATTTCAGTGAAATCAAAATTAAAATGGTTAATGATAAAGAAAATTCTATAATTCTAGGAACTTACTCACCATTACATAGTATCGAATATTGTTTAGTTTCTCTCAAGTTAAATGCTTTGGACAAACAAAATAGAGAAATGGTCTTTTATTTTGTTTTCAAAAAAAGCTCCAATTTTAAATTTTTGGGAAAAAGTTTTTTGATAATTTCTGACCTTGTGACACCGGTTCGTTTCTGAGATGAATTTAAACAATATCTGGCTTTTTTTTGAAAAATTATATTATATTAAAGAAAACTATGTAATATTATATCATATCTTCTGATAAGTAAGTTAAAATCAATAATAAACTTTTAAATCCAATGAATATGCATCCGGTAAATAATTCCAAAGCTACCCCTTTGATAATTCCCTGAATGATCACACCTGTTTACATTTCAGCGATCAATTTTTAAACTGGACAAATTTCCCCCGAAATAGCCGGATTGGTGATGTAAATCCCCCTTACTAAAAATTTTCTATTGGGATACTGATTTTTCCCTTTGGTCAATTAATTAAACACCAAACACATATGAGATAATTAAATTTGGATCCCCAATTAATAGCCAGATCCCTTGCCATAGGGCGGTGTGGTTTTAAGAGTAATGCTTTTTTCAAAATAGACATGCCGCCTCGATGGCGCAGTAGGCAGTGCGTGAGTACAATTCTCAAGGTCGTGAGTTCGAACCTTCCCCTGACAAGGTGGCTACTTTTTTTCATTCCATGCATTTATCACTCTGAGGCATGTAAGTGGAGCTCTTCTTGTAATAAACTAATAAACCTTTTTTTTCCCGATTATAGGATACCCATGAGTTATGACATTAGTAAATTTTTAATCTCTTGATAAGGTAGTTTGAAGAAAACGCCAATTTGTTTTATATCTAATACCTGTTTTTTTATTTCTCTTTATGTAAGATGCTGCTTTTTAATCGTTACCTCACTATTGGATTCGCCTCAACATGATCATTTAATCAGCTTATCTGAAATAAATTTTCTGGTCATACTTCACAAAACTTTTTTCGACTAATAAAAAAAAACAAATTTTCCCCAAAATTTCTTTTAGAATGTTGAAAATGATAACTATTACTTTCAATGAAGTAATTGTGTCATAAAGAAAGAATGAAAGAACAATTTTTTATATATTTGTTAGTTGAGTTTTCTGCAGGTTTGATACTGAAAGTAAACAACTCATTGCAGAGAGCAACATCGTTTATGAACGACAGTTTATATTGATTCTTTTATTTAGTTATGACTCGTCTCTTTCCAAGTCAGTTACGAGTAAATCAGCATGCCACCTATGATTAAGTAGTGCAATATAACACTGACGAAGGTTCTAGTACAAAGAAAACTTGTAAAATGATGTCCGTCCTCTCAGACAAAGAAATTATAATTCAGGTGGTTCCGTGGTGTAACGGTTAGCACTCTGGACTCTGAATCCAGCAATCCGAGTTAAAATCTCGGCGGAACCTAAATACTTTCTTTTTATTAGGAATAAATATTAAGTTTTAGATGTAGACAAATAGAAAATATTTAAGGTATAAATGTAGTCAATGCATTACCCCTGAACAATGAGTAACATCTAAAAACCAATAATCACGCCATATAAAGAAAAATTACCCGAAAAACACGATTAGAACGAACAAAATGAGATATGTCTTACATTTTCCAATAGTTACAGCTTTTAGCGATTAGTGATGTTACAGAAATATTCGTATCAGCCAAATTCATGATATTACGCTTTTAATTCGACGACAATATTTAATAAACAAAAATGTTTGAATTGTTGAACTTACTCACCAATACATAATCTCGGATATTGTTTAGTTTCTCTCAAGTTAAATGCTTTGGACAAACAAAATAGAGTAATGGCCTTTTATTTTGTTTCTAAAATAGCTCCAATTTTAAATTTTTGGATAAAGTTTCTTTTTTTGACCTTGGACCCCGGGTTTCGTTTCTGAATGAATTTAAACAATATCTGCGCTTATTTTTAAATAATTATATTATATTAAAGAAAACTATGTAATATTATTCATATCTTCTGATAAGTAAGTTAAAATCAATTATAGTACATCTGAAACCTTTAAATCCAATGCATATGCATCCGGTAAATAATTCCAGAGCTATCCCTTTGATAATTCCGCTGAATGATCACACCTGATCACATTTCAGCGATCAAGTTTGAAACTGGTACAAACTTCCCCGAAATAGCCGGATTGGTGATGTAAATCTCCCTTACTAGAAATTTCTATTCGTATACTGACTTTTCTTTGGTCAATTAATTAAACACCAAACAC
The DNA here is from genome assembly GCA_025642065.1 of Paralvinella palmiformis. Classification (NCBI taxonomy): domain Eukaryota; kingdom Metazoa; phylum Annelida; class Polychaeta; order Terebellida; family Alvinellidae; genus Paralvinella; species Paralvinella palmiformis. Next base: position 4,742 of record JAODUP010002115.1, on the reverse strand, counting down.
ATATAGAGAGATAATTAAATTTGGATCCCCAATTAATAGCCAGCATACCTGTCATACACTCATTATGCGTGTGGTCCTAAGAGTAAGGGTTTTATCAAAATAGACATGCCGCCTCGATGGCGCAGTAAGGGAGGCGTGAGTCACAATTCTCAAGGTCGTAAATTCGATCCTTACTCGTGATAAGGTGGCTACTTTTTCATTCCATGCATTTATATAAGAAAAATGACCCGAAAAACACGATTTGAACGAACAAAATTAGATCTGTCTGATATTTATCCAATAGTTACACCTTTTAGCGATTAGTGATGTTGCACATATATTCGTATCAGTCAAATTCATGATATTACGCTTTTAATTCGACGACATAATTTAATAAACACAATTGTTTAAATTGTTGAACTCAAAATAAATAGGCCAATATACAAATTCGGATCTAATAAATGAAAATTACATAAATCACTGATGTATGTATCCGATCTCAAAGAGTACTTAATTAGCATGACTATCCGAAATTTCAAGATGCAATGTATGCATTAATTTCTCTGATTAATGAGTGGGAAAAGGATGCCCAATTACCTTGAAAATAATGCTAAAGCATGCATAAATAACTCAAATTAATATCATGTTCCACTTTAGGGTCCAATTGTATTAGAACATTTTGTTTTCTATATTGAAGAGCTATTTCAGTGAAATCAAAATTAAAATGGTTAATGATAAAGAAAATTGGGCATCCTTTTCCCACTCATTAATCATTTACAACTAGATGAGCCGTAAATGTATTCCGTAATTCAATTACATACTGGAATTCATATTAGTTCATATCGCCTAAAGTAAACATATACTTTTATTAAAAATCAGATAAATTATTGCATATATTGCATCTTAAAATTTCGGATAGTCATGCTAATTAATTACTCTTGGAGATCGGATAAATACATCCGTGATTTATGTAATGTTCATTTATTAGATCCGAATTTGTATATTAGCGTATTTACTTTGAGTTCAACAATTCAAACAATTTTGTTTATTAAATTATATCGTCGAATTAAAAGCGTAATATCATGAATTTGGCTGATACGAATATTTCTGTAACATCACTAATCGCTAAAAGCTGTAACTATTGGATAGATGTAAGACAGATCTCATTTTGTTCGTTCTAATCGTGTTTTTCGGGTCATTTTTCTTTATATGGCGTGATTATTGGTTTTTAGATGTTACTCATTGTTCAGGGGTAATGCATTGACTACATTTATCCCTTAAATATGTTCTATTTGTCTACATCTAAAACTTAATATTTATTCCTAATAAAAAGAGAGTATTTAGGTTCCGCCGAGATTTGAACTCGGATTGCTGGATTCAGAGTCCAGAGTGCTAACCGTTACACCACGGAACCACCTGAATTCTAATTTCTTTGTCTGAGAGGACGGACATCATTTTACAAGTTTTCTTTGCACTAGAACCTTCGTCAGTGTTATTTTGCCCTACTTAATCCTAGGTGGCATGCTGATATACTCTTAACTGACTTGGAAAGAGACGAGTCATAACTTAATAATATAATCAATATAAACTGTCGTTCATAAACGATGTTGCTCTCTGCAATGAGTTGTTTACTTTCAGTATCAAACTTGCAGAAAACTCAACTAACAAATATATGAAAAATGTTCTTTCATTCTTTCTTTATGACACAATTACTTCATTGAAAGTATTAGTTATCATTTTCAACATTCTAAAAGTCATTTGGGAAAATTGTTTCTTTTTTATTAGTCGCAAAAGTGTATGTGAAGTATGACCAGAAAATTTATTTCAGATAAGCTGATTAAATGATCATGTTGAGGCGAATCCAGTAGTGAGGTAACGATTAAAAAGCAGCATCTTACATAAAGAGAAATGAAAACAGGTATTAGATATAAAACAAATTGGCGTTTTCTTCAAACTACCTTATCAAGAGATTGCAAATCACTAAATTCATAACTCATGAGGTATCCTATAATCAGGAAAAAAGGTTTATTAGTTTATTATAAGAAGACCTCCACTTATATGTCTCAGAGTGATAAATGCATGGAATGCAAAAAAGTAGCCACCTTGTCACGAGTAAGGATCGAACTCACGACCTTGAGAATATGTGACTCACGCGCTGCCTACTGCGCCATCGAGCGGCATGTCTATTTTGATAAAAGCCTTACTCTTAGGACCACACGCATAATGAGTGTATGGCAGGTATGCTGGCTATTAATTGGGAATCCAAATTTAATTATCTCTCTATGTGTTTGGTGTTTAATTAATTGACCAAGGAAAAGTCAGTATACGAATAGAAATTTCTAGTAACGGAGATATACATCACCAATCCGGCTATTTCGGGGATGTTTGTACCAGTTTCAAACTTGATCGCTGAAATGTGATCAGGTGTGATCATTCAGCGGAATTATCAAAGGGATAGCTCTGGAATTATTTACCGGATGCATATGCATTGGATTTAAAGGTTTCAGATGTACTATAATTGATTTCAACTTACTTATCAGAAGATATGACATAATATTACATAATTTTCTTTAATATAATATAATTATTTCAAATATAAGCGCAGATATTGTTTAAATTCATCTCAGAAACGAACCGGTGCTCACAAGGTCAGAAATGATCAAAAAGACTTTATCAAAATTAATATTGGAGCTATTTTAGACAACAAAATAAAAGGCCATTACTCTATTTTGTTTGTCCAAAGCATTTAACTTGAGAGAAACTAAACAATATTCGAGATTATGTAATGGTGAGTAAGTTCCTAGAATTATAGAAATTTCTTTATCATTAACCATTTTAATTTTGATTTCATTGAAAGAGCTCTTCAATATAGAAAACAAAATGTGCTAATAAAATTTGTTCCTTAAGAAGAACATGATATTAATTTATATTATTTATGCATGCTTTAGCATTATTTTCAAGGCAATTTGCATCCTTTTCCCACTCATTAATCATCTACAACTAGATGAGCAGTTAATGTATTCCGTAATTCAATTAGATACGGAATTCATATTAGTTCATATCGACTAAAGTAAACATATACTTTTATTAAAAATCAGAGAAATTAAGGCATATATTGCATCTTAAAATTTCGGATAGTCATGCTAATTAAGTACTCTTGGAGATCGGATACATACATCTGTGATTTATGTAATGTTCATTTATTAGATCCGAATTTGTATATTAGCGTATTTACTTTGAGTTCAACAATTCAAACAATTTTGTTTATTAAATTATGTCGTCGAATTAAAAGCGTAATATCATGAATTTGGCTGATACGAATATTTCTGTAACATCGCTAATCGCTAAAAGCTGTAACTATTGGATAAAGGTAAGACATATCTCATTTTGTTCGTTCTAATCGTGTTTTTCGGGTCATTCTTCTTTATATGGCGTGATTATTGGTTTTTAGATGTTACTCATTGTTCAGGGGTAATGCATTGACTACATTTAGACCTTAAATATTTTCTATTTGTCTACATCTAAAACTTAATATTTATTCCTAATAAAAAGAGAGGATTTAGGTTCCGCCGAGATTTGAACTCGGATTGCTGGATTCAGAGTCCAGAGTGCTAACCGTTACACCACGGAACCACCTGAATTCTAATTTCTTTGTCTGAGAGGACGGACATCATTTTACAAGTTTTCTTTGTACTAGAACCTTCGTCAGTGTTATTTTGCCCTACTTAATCCTAGGTGGCATGCTGATATACTCTTAACTGACTTGGAAAGAGACGAGTCATAACTTAATAATAGAATCTATATAAACTGTCGTTCATAAACGATGTTGCTCTCTGCAATGAGTTGTTTACTTTCAGTATCAAACTTGCAGAAAACTCAACTAACAAATATGGTGAAAAATGTTCTTTCATTCTTTCTTTATGACACAATTACTTCATTGAAAGTATTAGTTATCATTTTCAACATTCTAAAAGTCATTTGGGAAAATTGTTTCTTTTTTATTAGTCGCAAACGTGTGTGTGAAGTATGACCAGAAAATTTATTTCAGATAAGCTGATTAAATGATCATGTTGAGGCGAATCCAGTAGTGAGGTAACGATTAAAAAGCAGCATCTTACATAAAGAGAAATGAAAACAGGTATTAGATATAAAACAAATTGGCGTTTTCTTCAAACTACCTTATCAAGAGATTGCAAATCACTAAATTCATAACTCATGAGGTATCCTATAATCAGGAAAAAAGGTTTATTAGTTTATTATAAGAAGACCTCCACTTATATGTCTCAGAGTGATAAATGCATGGAATGCAAAAAAGTAGCCACCTTGTCACGAGTAAGGATCGAACTCACGACCTTGAGAATATGTGACTCACGCGCTGCCTACTGCGCCATCGAGGGCATGTCTATTTTGATAAAATTACTCTAGGACAACGCATAACGGAGATATACATCACCAATCCGGCTATTTCGGGGATGTTTGTACCAGTTTCAAACTTGATCGCTGAAATGTGATCAGGTGTGATCATTCAGCGGAATTATCAAAGGGATAGCTCTGGAATTATTTACCGGATGCATATGCATTGGATTTAAAGGTTTCAGATGTACTATAATTGATTTCAACTTACTTATCAGAAGATATGACATAATATTACATAATTTTCTTTAATATAATATAATTATTTCAAATATAAGCGCAGATATTGTTTAAATTCATCTCAGAAACGAACCGGTGCTCACAAGGTCAGAAATGATCAAAAAGACTTT
>JAODUP010002112.1:0-55699 GCA_025642065.1 Paralvinella palmiformis | reverse complement strand
ACTACATGCACAAATATATCTACTTATCTCTCGCCTCCGTGATCTAGCGGTAGTGTATTGGACCACAGATCACTACGACACGTGTTCGAAACTCGGCGTGGGCATATCTGAAGGTTGTTTTATCTTTGACTTCGCTTCATTACATTTGTAAGTCGCTTGGCCCACTTAGCCTACTATGTGCACAAAGTGGCCGTAAACCACCAATCATCATCATCATCATCTGCCAAACTTAATGATTACAGTGTTGGACTGCAAAACCCTTGTTGGTGGGTTCGAATCTGACGTAATGTCTGCGTTTGTGCGGTGTTTCTGTTAGACGTCACCTTTTGACCATATGTCTCAGGTGTGACCAGTAGTGAATAAACAGTTCAACAAGTCATCATTGAGCTAAATAGTTATTGAAATTATTTATTAAACATTTCAGAAGTAGTGACATGGCAACTTTTAAATATCTATCTTATCTAGAATTTCGTCATTCTTTCTTTCATTAATATTACTAAGAGTATTTATATAGACCTTTAGTCATCTTCAGTTGCTCTAATAAGCATTACAAAGCTCACATAAATGAAAACAGAATATAATTCACACAACGCGAACGCATTTAATATATAATACATTATTTAATAAATTTACTAAGAAATTAATTTAAATAATAATCTTGGGCGAACTTTACAAGATATTTGTTTACTTCCATCGAATGATCATAAATATTTCTCTGCTTGAGTTATTCTGTCGCTTTTGGGCATGCTCAAACGTAGACGCCAATCAGGTCGCAGTAAGCTTAGAAATAAATACTTATAGATTAGGTCGCTAAGATAGAGTGGTGCTGCTCCACTCAGAACTGTCGATGTTCGAAAGGAACTATTATACATTTAACTGAAACGTACATGAAAACAATAGAAATGGACAACATTCGGCGTTATAGGTTCTTTTTGGCGAATGCAATTTATCAGAAGTATTTCACAGGTGTGCGCTCACACTTGATAAGAAATAGAGAGAGATAATATTAAAATCATATCAACATCTCTGTCCTAGATCACTGTGCAGCATAACCCTAGATTTATCACAGAAATGGAACAACATTTATAATTGGATATACAACGTATGGATTTACAACTGGTTACGTTACATTTGCCAGTTTATCTTTATATATTCATTTTAATATTTATTTAATTCACAGTTAACCCTTTCGCCTAACGTTTTACCAGTGTTAGTTGTTTTATTATTTTTCTTGTTGATATTGTTGCAGTCAGAATATTGTTGATATCCATAGAACAAGTTCACTACACGTCAAAGTCAAAACTATGACTATTTTACATTGTGGCAAATATTATTGTCCATGTTACATGGACTTTACCTAAATATTATGATAACATATATCGTACGAAACAACTAATAATTCAGGTAATTACGTCACATAATTTACGCCCTCAACCAAATATATTTTTAAAGTTTACGTTGACAGCATTACTTGATAGTGGGTTAATCGACGCCTTTGGCTTCTACAGTAAAAGGTTAAAATGAATATCTCACAGTGCCACCTAGAGTCTATATTAATCGGTTGGATCGCAGCTCTATCTACTTTACTGGATATCTGGTTTAAGGTTCTAATGATTCTACTTCTTCTGGATCTTGTGTAATAATAAAGACTGATGTTGTTGAGATACGAACGAATCCCAGTTTCCATTCTCAAATTCCAGGATCTTTCTAAGGTAGAAGGTATGGTTCATATTTCTATGTGTATTTTTCAGCATGACCCAGACCAAGGGTTTCATTATAGATATAATTGTATTACAATGTTAGTTATTTGGAGCAAACGAATAGATTAGTGGATTTTGATTTGTAGCTTAGTTTATACAAATTATTCGTTCATAATTATGAATATATGGTTAACATCAAAATAATATACGTAGCTGATGATGATTGATGTTTTATTGCTACTTTTTTGCACATGGTTGGCCAAATGGGCAGAGTGACCTCCAAAGGTAATGAAGCGAAATCAAAGATGAGACAACTTTCAAATATGTCCACGCCGAGATTCGAACACGGGTGGTAGTGATATGTGGTCCAATATGCTACCGCTGGACCACGGAGTGGCCCTCGGAATCTTTCTACAGATATTCAGTAAAAGTATTAGGCCAACTTAAATGAAATAATGCAGCATCACGCACAGAATGTTAAAATTTCATATAGAACGAATCAATCTATTTTAAAATATCAGAAAACTTATGTCCATTGAATGAGTTATGGTTTAACATTATATAATGTCGTAAATTTCATTAGGAAGATGGCTTACTAGAGTATAGTATCTTCTTTGCTGATTCATACATCTTGAGTAATTTTGTCAAATAGTTTCAATCTACACTTTTAACTGGTAGCCATCTATCTTATAAGATAGTACGATAATGATCTATTACTCACAAACTGTATTCCTAATTGTGTTCCTAGAACAGCTAGAAAAATAACAATAAAATATTTATTTTCGTTGAGATCTCAGAAAAATATTTGTCAAAAACCTTTTGAATAACGATTTATTATTCAGCTGGATACTTATGTTTACCTTGAAGTGTATGATTATCGATCAGAGTTTTGACTCTGAAAGCTTGTAAAGTCTGCATATTTATTTATTGCTGATCTCCACGAACACCTGAAAGTCTGTTTCTTCCTTGCAAATGCATTAAAACATTCTTTATAATGACGTGTCTTGACCGAGAAGCTGTGTATGTCTGCTAATATCTGTGAGAGCGATTGTGTATCTGAGTTTGTATATTTCGAGCCCTCTCGTTATTAGAGGTAACAGCTGTACAAATAATTATTCTAGCCCATGTGGTGTGCTACGATAACTGCTATGCAAATGCTATTGATCAGTGTCATGATGATTTCGCATTGCTTGTAGTAATTTGGGTTCATATGAAAAGAGGCCACATAAAAGATTCAAACATGAGATTTGTGTGTCTCATGTCCGACTCATAGTTAAATCATAGTCACCAACAAAGATAAATATATCGGCAATTAACATATGACACAAGTCATTATGTATCTGGACAATACTTATTTTTAAACCAAGAAAAATTACAAAAGAATGTCTTATGGGTTTGGATATATGTGTGTATGTATATGTTTATGTGTGCGTATTATGTGTATATGCTTGCGTGAGTGTAAATATCTCATGGGTTGGATATATGTGTGTATGTACATGTTTATGTGTGCGTATTATGTGTATATGCGTGCGTGCGTGTAAATGTATGAATATTCAATATTGTTGTTATCTCTGTAGTAGTTTTTAAAAATAAAATTAATAATAATATTAATAATAATAATATATAAAATTAATAATAATAATAATAATAATAATAATAATAATATAATCATTTATATAGCGCCCTATATAACCTGTAAGAAGGTTATTCTAATGCGCTTGACAATAAATAATTCTATGGATATAACAGATTAACATATTTAAAATACATAATTCTTTCCAGCCAAATACATATTATATTCAGGTAGGAATGTTTAATTATTCGCTTCATCTTTGGTTTCTATAGATATATATACAAAGCAAAATAATTAATGATAACAAGCAATAGGCATCAACTCGGTGACTTACTTCTCAAATTATTAATGTGGAAATAAAATGTCTTTATGAAATGAGTTTATATTCGATTCTGCCAAAATAGCATACATAAATCTACGTTTGGTTGACTAACAACAAAATACACCGCCTAAGAAGATTTACTGTTCCTTCTTGACTCAAATATATTGAAAGGCGAAATTAGATCAAAGTTCAGTTGTTTTATTAGTTGAAAGATAATTATTTAAACATGACGCTGTATCAATCACTGATAAAATAAAATAATTAAAACCTACGCCGAAGGGAATAATATTCATTAAAATAACACTTTACACCAGTACGTTACGTGAAAAAATTAAGTCGGAAGAGGCAGATTAGAAAATATTAATTTCTTATTAATTCGGCTGTTTGGAGTGTAATTGTATGGAAGACAATACAATAATTATTACCTCCTTCAAGTAATCACTGCGCCTGTCGTGTCAAAATATAGAGACATGATTGTTAAGAAATTAGATCCCTCGGTTTTTCTAACTTTCTGGGAAAAATACTGGAATTAAGTAAGGTCTATAAACAATTTTAGGTCGTTAAATGGCTGATTAAATCCCGCACTGTTTGTTCCTTAATCTTTCTTTTCTGCCATACCTTACAAAATAAATACTTTTTTTATATGAAATCAATATTATAAGGATTCTTTGACATTGATTAATCTATTACGATATACATCCAATGCTAGATGAAACAGTGTACTTAATGATCATAACGTTACCAGTTATTTCTGTACGTATGCGCATTAAATAGTTTGTACAAATGTGCACAAAATGTCCCAACATTCCGTAGTTTTTCAAAAATAATGAACAGATTTTATGCTTCCAAGACCTTTGACTATAATAATTGCGTTACATTTTTAGCTATCAAATTATTTTTATCATAATAAGAATTATGCATGATATAATATCATTGCACCATACAACATAATCCATTACATGATAAAGTCTTCAGTTCTGAGAAATAATTACAAATATGTGAAGCTATGATCTTCATGTTTTCATTGTCGATTCATAATTATGTTAATTCATTCCTGTAAATATGTGTTGTTCACCACTCAACGCGAATCGCTTTAACTGACCGTCCATGTCAAAAGAAGTCAGATTTTCTGCTAAAATAGCAATTACCATGAAATAAGAGTTACATACGGCAAATGTTCTCCAAATGTGCCGCTTTGGTGGTAAATACCATAATAAGAAGTTGGGCCTAACAAAACGGTTAAACGTGCCTCATGCTACAAAGACGTACTTGGCGCAAATTAGATTTGTGAACATGTGAACACCGATGATGCATAGCGTGGTGCGTAAAAAGTGGCCTTAATATGTAGATTTAGCCTACTATATAATAAGAATAAATTATATTTCGTATTTGATTTTGAATTAGAATCACACTCAGGTCTGTAATTGTCGAATAGTTCACTCACAGAACTACTTCCTGGCATGTTTATGCAGGTCCTAGCCGTATAACTCTTGGATACTGTAATGAAGGAAGAGAGCTGGACGCCATCAATAAATAAATTGCCTGTCATCCAATTAGAATGAAGTTAGTTGTAATGGTCCATTTCATTTTAGACGACGTGGATATCTGCTTCTTTTGTCGTTTGACTGACGCGCTCGAATTGATGGATCCCACTGACATCGTATACTTAGCTGACGTCATAGTTCCAATAATACACAAACATATGTCATATTCATATCCGTGTGCAGCTTTGTAAGCATTCTTCCCTATATATTCATTAAACTCACATGCGGTTTTAAAGCTACGTTGCTTAATATGTCATATCTGTATTGTGGCAAATGCAAAATGTTAGACATAACAATATATCGCTTTACAAACTCTGACATATGAAGGTTTTGTTCGTTTTAGTTAAAGTTTAAAAGTATTATAGCATATAAAGTTATAAATATTCCCAAATTTGTTCAATCAAAGAGATCAAATGATTCTTCAAATGTTTTAACTTTTCACCCGAAATGTAATATTTGTATTATTATGTTTTTATTCCGTCGTCTACAATGAGTGTTTGAAGGATGTGTACATACTTGAATAATTAGGTTAACATTATATACAAAAATTGTTCAGAACCGTAACACATTCTTTATTGCTATTATTTTAGAGTATAGTATTGTGAAGATATAGGTAACAGATATTAATGATGTGTGCAAAAGACAGATTATATTTCGAATGTTTCTCATTCCTGTCAAAATTGTTTCTTGAAAGTTTTGCTCCGGTAAATTTGTGTTGTTGTTTGAATCACATAAAGAAGTCACCCTTGATAACATTTCCAAAGTATGACTAGCGCCGAATATGTAACAAACATCATCTTACTCAAAACTATATTCTAATTTGATAATTGCACATTAACTTTCTTCACTATTAAAGGGACAATCTATACCCATGTATCATTCACCTATAAACATTTCCCTATTACAATTCAATGCAAAATAGTATTCGAATGTTTTTTGTCATTTTAATCATCCTGAAGTATTTAAGTTAGTAAAGCTTGGTTCTAATAATATCTGTCGAATTGTTCTTCAATTGGTGGGTAATCTTGATACAAAAATATCCATTTGAACAATCCGTTCCATATGATATCCATATGGCTTCAGCACTCTTATGATATCGTCTATTTTTTTCGCAGTACCATTAGGATTATTCATTATCCTTTTCTCCACCGATAACACGTCGATAATTCTTTCATTCAATGGAATATTTTGTAGCACTTCAACTTCAGGTCCTTCAATGTCCAGAGAGAAATAGTCAACCTTTTTTATTTCCAATGCAGACAGAATTGAGTAGAGAGGGAAACACTGAATTTCTAAGGGTTTTCTTCCGTAGCTGAAAACCTCTCTTTGCTCATCTGGAATCAGATCCGTTAGTGCACCTGCTGTCCATATTTGGTGAAGTTCAACGTGGTAGCTCTTCTTGTTGGGCTGAGGCAGGCATTCAGCATAAAGGCTCGACGTTTCGTTTGAAGAATAGTCTTAAAATATGTTGGGTTTGCTTCAATTAGTATCCCATCCCAGTGAAGATATAACATGAATTTGAATGGATTTCGCCGTCACCTGTGCCACATTCTACGTAGAAGCCCTTCATTTTATTGGAAAGAAGTTTGTTTACAACTGTTGGTTGTCCTGATTGAGAAAAGTCTCCACCGGGAACTGGAAAAAAATTGTTGTGCATCTGTAGAGAAATAGGGTCTTTAAAAGGAGGAATTATCCAAAACTCTCTGATATGTCGAATTAATTCGGGATCTCCTTCATTTGCATTTCTCAGATGATCAGGAACATTCGGTACAATCCAAGTATCAAGTTTATTCGGTGTTGCATCAATCCCATACTGTTTGTCCAGTTTCTAATAAATATTTAAAAAATAAATTAATTATATTCTACTATAAGCATTCATAAGAACTGATTGGAAAGTAAAAGTGAATAACAAAAATAACAACAATGTTTCTGTGTGTGTGTGTTTGTGTGTGAGTGTGAGTGAGTGTTAGTATGTGTGTGTGTGTGGGGGGGGTAGTGGTTATTAGTGATAAGTAGGTGAAGAAAGTGATGATAATTGATATATATATATATATATATATATATATATATATATATATATATATATATATATATATATATATATATATAAAAAAATATAAGAGAGAGAGAGAGAGAGAGAGAGAGAGAGAGAGAGAGAGAGAGAGAGAGAGAGAGAGAGAGAGAGAGAGATAGATAGAGAGAAAATGGATGGTGTGTAAGAGCGTACGTATGTGTTCGTATGTGTATGTATTTTAGCGTCTGTATGCGGGCATGCTCACGCGTGTTTAAAAGATTGCAAGTAAGGAATACCGTTAGTGAAAAGTGCATATTTCCTCTAGTGAAATGTAGACTTCGAATGCCATTATCTTCGCTCTTATTGGACAATTCCTCGTGAACATTTAACGCATCATCTTTCTTCACATTCCACTCTACTAGAAAAATATTCAGAATGATGGCCGATAACATCAAGTACATGATATGTGACCGAGAAATCATATTTGATTCTTCACCGTAATCTCTGCTCCAGCGGAAGAGTAAATATATATATTGTTGCATCACTTACTTAGTATTTTAGCTTCATTCAAATATCTCACCCTAGACACAAACATAATCATACCCACACATACAATCATATATACTGACATAACTTCACGCACGTATTCACACATTTGATAGGTGTTATACTGGTTACATGGTTTAAAACAACTAATTGAATCAATTGCTGCACCTGATAAAATCCATTACAAACCAGTCAATAGTTGACTCAGCAACGTTGTGTTTAAAACCAGTCATAATAATTCAGTTACCCAAGGTATCTATCTTGGATAAGGAAGATATGAAGAATGATTGTCATATAAGTAACCGTTCCTTTATATCACGAACTACTGAAAGAAGAATGCTTAGATCAGACCGACCTCCATGATAATAATCTTTCTGCATTTTGTTCAGGTTATTTAATGTAAAATGGCCTCTTCAAAGTGGATAATAATATTGCAAAGGGGCACGATGAAGGATCCGTAGGTGTACTGATTGTGATGATGTATTTGCTCTATAATAGTGAAGCATTTAGACTGTTATATTTGGCAGAAAGAGGATGGTCAATGAGATAAATAGTTCTGATCATCATCTATAAAGAAGTAGAATAAATTGTTTCTTATTAATGTTTATTAAATAATGTACTATATATTAAATGCGATTGTGTCATGTAAATTATATCATGTTTTCATTTATATCATCAATAGAAGCACCTTAGAGTACTTGTATATGAAATTCTAACATTCTGTGCGTGATGCTGCATTATTTCATTTAAGTTGGCCTAATCATTTTACTGAATACCTGTACAAAGATTCCGAGGGCCCCTCCGTGGTCTACCGGTAGCATATTGGACCACAAATTACTACCACCCGTGTTCGAATCTCGGTGTGGACATATTTGAAGGGTGTTTCATCTTTGATTTCGCTTCATTACCTTTGAAGGTCGCTCGGCCCATTTAGTATACCATGTGCACAAAGGTTGCAAACAGAACACCAATCATCATCAGCATCTACGTATATGGTCAACATTTGTTTGATGTTAACCATATATTCACAATTACGAATACTTTGTATAAACTAAGCAAACAATCAGAAAATAAATTGACTTTAAGTTCAATTCCGTAATGATGGTAATATTTTAATTTACTTACAACTGAATTAAATTAGAACGTCAATGAAAGATTAAAAACCATGTTTGTTATGGGACTCGGCATATAATGAAATCATAATTATATGTGAGTATTTGACAAAATATAAATGATTGCACCAAGGAGGAAGATCAAAAAGATATAAACGAAATGAGTGAAAAGAATATTATACTCACCTTGTGTTAGTCCAAACACGTGTGATTATCTTTATGCAGCAAGGATATTTTTGGAATTTACTTTTAAGTACTTCGACTTTTTTAAGTGGAAAACACGATATGTATAAATATTGCTTTTTAATATATATATAAATATATTTTACAAACAACGTCAAATATAAATGTTTATTCAACAGCTTCAAATCATTATATTAGCTATATGTAAATCGGTTATATTGTATTATTATTATTAAATAGTTTATTTGACAGTAGGCCCCTAAACATTATGTATAGGAAAATAGCCACACGCACGCGCACACGCATACACACACATACACAAACGCACGCATACACATACACGCACAAACGCACGCACACAAACACACACACACACACACAACACACATAAATGAATAAATAATAATAATATATATATATATATATATATATATATATATAATATATATATCAGAATAGGTTTTACTTCATAGCTTTATAGGACGCTTCCATTTGAGTTATGTTGCTTAAATGATATATTTCGATACATTACAAGAAACGATAAAATTATTTTGTAGATCAGCCATTAATTGAACATATTTTGTAATACTTGAGTTAACACTATAGTAAATGGGAATATAAATATTGATCAATAGACCCATTGCGTGATGACGTCAAAAACCAAAACAAACCAGGCACGCTTTGCATTGTGGGATTTATAGGGGGGTCCGATGAGCGATAATACCGTGATAATTCGCCATTTTGACAGTAAACGCCAATGTTCCAGATCTGTTATAATCATGCCAAAAACTAACTCCTTGCGTACTGTATTGTCATGTCACTATAAACGATATAAACATTTAAGTTGGCATGTGTTGACCGCGGGATGAAACGGTGAGAAAGCGTTGGGTAGTTTTAATTCGAAATGACAATCTGCGAGTCAATTTTTTATAATTACAGTGTCACTGTAAGGATTGACTGAAACAGTGAAAGGCGCAAATAAAGTGTAATTTACCAATATTATTATCCACCAGATCTTAGATAATAATATTGGTAAATAAAGTGTAACTTACCCTATTATTATATCCATAAATAATAAATTAATTTTACCAATAAACTAGACTCTTTTCGTTAAATATAATTTTAGTGTGATTTACTATGAACACCACATTTTAACAGTCTTTGTTATGTACAGTGAATATTATTGTACTATGGTTTACAATGTTGAATGCCACACTTTAATATCATTTATAAAGTAGCAATGATGGACAATTAGCATATAGTTATAATCTGATTTTCAGTTTTGGAATACAATTTTTCAACAATGCCGGCTTTTTCGGTGTCGAAGCAGAGTTATGCGGTACACAGAAGTTAGTTTTTGGCATGATTTAAACAGATCCGGAACATTGATGTTTAAGGTTAAAATGGCGGGATTATCACGGTGTTATCGCTCAGCGGACCCCCTATAAATCCCACAATGCAAAGCCCTGCTGGTTTGTTTTGGATTTTGACGTCATAATAATAATAATAATAATAATAATAATGTATATTTAATAAAGCGCCCTTACTAGCAGGAGCAATTCAAAGGCGCTGTACAAATAATATGTAATTTAATAATACCTCAAATAATGTCTGTAAAAAAACCCTGTAATGATTTAAAAGATAATAATTATTTATCTGTGAAAGCGACCTTAAATAGGTGTGTTTTTAGAAGAGACTTAAAATTTCCAAGAGACGACGAATTTCTGACAAACATTTGCCGGCAACTTATTCCACAAATTGGGGGCTGCAACACTAAACGCACAATCACCATATGACTTGATCCGGAGACACTGGTACCCGCAATAGTATCTGACTGGATGACCTGAGTTTTCGAGGACCTTCTAATGGAAACCAGTTCACACAGGTATTCTGTTATATCATTAATAGATTTATAAGTTATTAACAACCTTAAAATGGATACGCTGTCTAACAGGTAGCCAAAGGTAGTTTTTGAAGAATGGGGTATTAAGATCATATTTTCTAGTATTTGTTAAATGCGAGCTGCACTATTCTGAATTCGCTGAAGGCGATTAATGTTATAATCAGATATGCCATATAACAGGGAGTTACAATAGTCTATAAGTGAGATGTAACAAAAGCATGAACTACAGTTAAAAGTGATTCTTGTGTCAAGAATGCTTTTAAACAGTGGATGTTCTTAAGATGGTAGTAGGCAGCTCGGCATACTGATGTGACATGTTCATGCATGTTAATACATTGGTCAAAAATAACCCCTAGATTATTTACTGACCCATTAGGGGTAATCGAAGATGTACCAATCTGTAATGCTGGTGTCTTTAGGGATTTAACACAATGTGGTGATGCCAAATATAAAATATTTGTTTTATTATCATGCTTCAGGCTTATTGTCAATATTTTAGACATTTCAATTGTAAATTATCAACCATTAATTGAACATATTTTGTAATACTTGAGTTAACCCTATAGTAAATGTGGATATAAATATTGATCAATTGTCAATATTTTAGACATTTCAATAGTAAATGATCTTCACCCTCCATATCTCGTAATTCACATTGTGTACAACACTTCATATGTCTGTGTATTATGGGTGCTAACTTGTATTTTATAACAGTGTAATGCCAGATGCAATCGTGTTAAAGACAAACGAAATTTAGTTGACTTTACACACGATAAATACAATTTGTTTCCAAAACCAGTTTTACACAAAATATATATCTTCCATATTTTTTTTCCAATTTCACTCACCCTCTCCTCTAATGCTGTATGTACACATTTATCAAGTACATCTTGCCCTAGTTATCAATTGTTCGTCTTCCATTCCAGGATCATGCCATCTTCCTTCATTAGTTATTTATATCTGTATGTTCTAACTTTATTTACACAGTTCTCACAACCAGGTAAAGCTACGTTTACATGCTAATTGAGAAATAATTACATTATATATCTAACTGAATGTTTTAATCCAATATTTTATTATCGTACTTAATCTAAAATTACAGAGTGGATAATGGACCCAACTCGCCTGCTACAGCAGCATTCCCTGCAGATACGTTACCTCCAAAGTATCCTCTGTACCAGTTGTTTAATATACATTGCATTTTGTTACCTTTTAAGTAGCCACATATTTCGATACAGTAACGCAAAATAGGCATGATAGAGCCAGTGGAAATATTCAGTATATAACATTACAACGACACCACAACCTTTTTCGGCTGATTTAGCAATGCATGCAAAATTGCATCATTTATAGCCATAGTGGTGAGGTTGATACCTAGATAATTATCTGACATACGTGTATCTAATACATTATCACCATAAATCCATGTTTTATGGCACCTGAACACAGATCTAGATTTACACCAAAATATTTGTTTTTTGTATATTGACACTTAATTTCCATTTGCTAAAATACTCATGCATTATATCCACTGACGTTGTAATTCTTCCACCGAATTTGATACAGTGACCATGTTATCTGCATTAATTAATAATACAATACTCGTATTACCCACATTGTTCTCCCATGTTGATTTCTAGCATTCCATACATCAGGTATATCACTGAGAATAAAACTAAACAGGAAAGGCTTAGAATTGCACCCTTCGTCTATGGGAATGCTTAATCTAGAGTTGTATCAAATATATCTGAGCCATGACCTTGTGCTTCCAGAGTATTTATAATATCGTGGCAAAATTATGACGTCATATATGAAGCCGTACAATTAACCATGACGAAATGGTTGTAAAACTCGTCGTCTGATATATCTTTTAAAGTATGGTGTTGTTCACGCCTCAACTATCTCGACGACCGAAATAGTTGGTTTTGGAAGTTTAAGCACATATTAGCTACTTTAGCGTCTTCGTAGCGTTTCCTATGGTATTGACAACAGTTGCGATAGCGACTTCTAGGCTCCTGATACACCTTGTAATTGTCATGTGTACGAGTACGTTTCTAATCTGTTCAAATTCGCAGAAATGCTAATTTCATAGCATAGCATTCATTATTACATCATATCGGTTTGTTTACTTTATGCAAATTGTTATTATGAGGTGTGTTTTTTTCTCCGAAGAGGTCGTACCGCTTGTTTGATGGTCCCTGTATATGTCGATAAGCTCAGGAGACGATATATATACTTGTATCCATAGTCACAATTACCATTTTTGGTTAATCCAGACGGCACTTCAATTTCAATGTAAATCATAATGAGCAATGATCTCTGGATACGTCTTACAGATCCTTTACCTCAAACCCTGTCTCAATGCTCATGTCATTGGTTATGGCAAGCATGAAGTCAACCGTACTATGCCAGTTATTAGCAATATGCCACTTAAATGACCCTTATTGTTAACTGAATAATATCTGCCGTTTTCTATTCTCATCCTTGTCATTTTGCTTAGATCTAGTAACATTGTCTCATAATTGTTAATAACCTTATCCTCGTTTACACGTAACATGGGTAAATGCTCATCTAACGGAAAATTAATTGATTATCCATCATAACATTATCCTAACTGTTAGCTGTGCGTCCATTAAATTTCCAACCACATAAGGGGCGTTCACATCATGATATAGATTATTGATTTGGTGAACAAGTTCCAGATGTATGTTCAAATGTATAGTTTCGTGGATAGATGAACCCTCAGATGACACATACACGACACAGATACACACCGGCGTAGGGTTACAATAATAGTTATTGTCCAACCCACAGTGTAACCTTAATCTCTGTATCCAACTTAGGTATACAATTTGCAATTGTGCTTTTTACCAGACACATCACACGACCCGAGTTGCGACGAATTCGTCGCCTCATTACTTGTCGGTTACGGGACAAGACTGTTTGGGTTGCAGTATGTATATCATATGCCACTACATTCGTTAACCATGTTTCAGGTAGTAATAGCATATCCTAAGTCCTATGCTCATATACAATTGAATCTAACCTTTTTACACGTGAACCTAATCGATGCACATTAGCAAATCTAACTAAAATCGGGACTTCTTTACCTCCAGATAAAGCAGAGGTTTCAGGCATATTAGTACCACAGGGTTGCGCATCTTCATTCCTGTCGCCATGGTTACGTTGTTCAGGATTCCTCCCGTTCCCGTCATCCTGGCTTCGCTGTCCATTAATCGTGCAGTATCGTTATCCAAACATATATAGCCCCCATTTTCTGTCAGTTTATCAAAATACAAAATATGTTTTGTCATTAAATATTTAACTAGTGTTTCTTAATAGCTTCAATATACAGGAGCAGTATGTATTATATGTCATTCAGGGATACTTAAGTACATAAATCTGAAAGAATGTTCAAGCAAATTCCACTAATCTATTCGTTTGCTCAAAATAGCTGTGCGCATCATATAATGCTGTATATGGTAACATTGTAATACAATTATATCTATAATGAAACCCTTGGTCTGGTCATACTGAAAAATACACATAGAAATATGAACCATCTCTTCTACCTTAGAAAGATCCTGGAATTTGATAATGGAAACTGGGATTCGTTCGTATCTCAACAACATCAGTCTTTATTATTACACAAGATCCAGAAGAAGTAGAATCATTAGAACCTTAAACCAGATATCCAGTAAAGTAGATAGAGCTGCGATCCAACCGATTAATATAGACTCTAGGTGGCACTGTGAGATATTCATTTTAACCTTTTACTGTAGAAGCCAAAGGCGTCGATTAACCCACTATCAAGTAATGCTGTCAACGTAAACTTTAAAAATATATTTGGTTGAGGGCGTAAATTATGTGATGTAATTACCTGAATTTTTAGTTGTTTCTTACGATATATGTTATCATAATATTTAGGTAAAGTCCATGTAACATAGACAATAATATTTGCCACAATGTAGAATAGTCATAGTTTTGACTTTGACGTGTAGTGAACTTGTTCTATGGATATCAACAATATTCTGACTGCAACAATATCAACAAGAAAAATAATAAAACAACTAAAACTGGTAAAACGTTAGGCGAAAGGGTTAACTCTAAATTAAATAAATTAAAATGCATATATAAAGATAAACTGGTAAATGTAATGTAACCAGTTGTAAATCCATACGTGTTGAAATAAATAAATCCGAGTCATTCCCAGTCATCTCTGGCTTCTTGTTAAAGTATTTTGATATGCTAAGTACACAAGTGTTTCCAATTGTGTATGTTTTCACCTCAGCAATTACACCAAGGGACTAAGATTTTGGGTCACAATGTGGTAATGATACTTCGTCAATTAACTGTAGCGTGTACGAAGGGTGGTGATAACAGAGAGGCATTAGAGAGATTATTATCTCTTTCTTTCTATTCTATAGGCGGAAAAACACTTCTGACATAGTTCAAATGGATACTCAATATCAACTTCGGAAATACTAACACATTATGACATTTATTATTCGTCATATATATGGGGGGAGGGAGGGGGGAAACGGCACATTCAATGTAAAAATTGCATTTTGAGAAAGGCCAGCACAGTAGGCTACTGGCAGCTTGATGCTAATCATTCTTTACCGGCCATGTTAGTTTGATGTCACGGTAGACACAAATAAGGCGATACATCAATTTCGGACAGAATGATGGCATTATCTGGCGACTCCGTTAATTTGTTACATCTATGTAAACATCCTATTGTTTTAATCACATAATGGTCTAATATTAAACGTATTTTTTGAATTAATATTATCTGTATCAGTATGCCTTTATTTCGTCGTGTAAAATGTAAATCTTTATATATCTTACTATTGTCCGTAAGATTTATACTTTGGAATGTTTTTCATCCAAAAGAAACATCCCCTGAATATTAAGCTATAAAGTAATTATTGTATTTAATTATGAATAATAAGCTCAGGATTATAAACGAAACCTTTTATCATTCCTGTAAATTTATTTCGTTATATTTTCGTGTCAGTCTAATTTTATTACTTATTCCAATCGCATAGATAAGTCGCTCTTCATCCCAGGAATGACTTAGGCAAAGCTGTAAAACACATCCTTTCAATTCAAAATATATTCTGATTTAGTTATTGCACACTATCCTTGTTCACTGCTAAAGGCATACTCTAAACATTACCCTATTACGATTCATTTCCAAATAGTACTCTCAAGTTTAAGTGATTTTATGAGTGACGCGTTCAAGTTATTAAAGCTTCATTTTAACAATGGCTGCTGACTTGTTCTTCAAATGCTGGGTAATCTTGACAGATTGTCATCTAATTGAACAAATCCCTTTAGCACTCTAATTATAACGTCTATTTTCTAAAGCCATTCTCTAAATCTGTTTACTCTCATTCCCGCAAATACACAAACACACCTGTACAAATGAGAGTTTATGTTTTCAGTGTTGAGTATTCAGTATTCAAGCTGTTGAAATCAAGAAGAAAAACACCAAGTACAAGATAAAAGTTATATGACTTATATCCACTGGCTATATGTTTTTGAAGACACGTGTGAATCAATTTATGCACGTGAAAACGTCCATTGTAAACAGGTTAATTGCTGAGTCAGCGATGTTGTTTAAAACCATTCATCATGTCAAAGATTTCCAAAAGATCTAACTTATGTAAGAAAGATATGAAGAATTATCGTCCTATAGGTAATCTTTCCTTCATGTCACAACTTATTCAAAGAATATTATTAAGACCAAGACGACCTCATTGATAATAATCAGTCTGCAAAGGTACATGATGAAGGATCTATAGCTGTACTTATTCTGATCAATTATGTATATCCTTTGATGTAGGCAATCTCTCGATACTACTGAAGCATTTAGAAATTTCTTTTGGCACAAAGGAAAAGTTCTTCACCTGCATAAAGTCGAATAAAGTCGTGTTTTAGTCGCGGATAAAATATGACCAGATTCGGCAAATTATCAAAAGCCTTAAATCTAAATATCAATTTTATGTCAATGATAGCCGGGTCTATCAAAGTTTTACGCCAACGATATGTAGGATAATAATAAATCCACAATTAGGTCATGTGATGCCGAAGTAGCTTTTTAGATACACATGCTGAAGGTGAATAGGATATGAAGGAATGCATTGTTTTTGTCAACCAAGCAATATTTGAAGAGAGAAAAAGAAACACCTTCAGAATCTACCTTTAAACCAATACCCAATTATAAACGTCTGTGATAAATCTAGGGTTATGTTGCATAATGATCAAGGACAGAGATGTTGATATGATTTTAATGCCATCTCTCTCTATTTTTGATCAAGAGTGAGTGCACACCTGTGTAATACTTCTGATAAATTGCATTCGCCAAAAAGAACCTATAACGCCGAATTTTGTCCATTTCTATTGTTTTCATGTACGTTTCAGTTAAATGTATAATAGTTCCTTTCGAACATCGACAGTTCTGAGTGAAGCAGCACCACTCTATCTTAGCGACCTAATCTATAAGTATTTATTTCTAAGCTTACTGCGACCTGATTGGCATCCACGTTTGAGCATGCCCAAAAGAGACAGAACAACTCAAGCAGAGAAATATTTCTGATCATTCGATGGAAGTAAACAAATATCTTGTAAAGTTCGTCCAAAATTATTATTTAAATTAGTTTCTTAATAAGTTTATTAAATAATGTATTATATATTAAATGCATTTCTGTAGTGTGAATTATATCATGTTTTCATTTATGTTAGCTTTGTAACGCTTATTAGAGCAACTGAAGATTACTAAAGGTCTATATAAATACTCTTATTAATATAACCCAGTTATATGGGTAGATTGAAACCATTTGACGAAATTACTCCAGATGTATGATTTAGGAAAGAAGATATAATGGTATAATTATCTTGTAGTATAATTAATTATAAGGTTTTCTGGGGTCGCTTGTAAACATTATTGTTTGTTCGAAACAAAATTGCAACTAGTTTTAACTAGTCTTTTTTCATTATTCTGTCAACTGCAAATAATGTAAATTGAACTACTCCAACTGGTCACATTCATTTAACATGATGTTTTAACATGATCTTCAGGATTTTGTACGCGGTGTCCTGGTACCCGAACTCAAAGGTTTATTTATGGAAGTCATAACTAATCTTGCTTCTCTTTTGTCATCTCGAGTATTGTATCTAGACGAGGTATTATCTGTTCAATGATGTGTTGTCATCCCCTGAATCCTACTTGTTCATATACTACCTTGTTGTCTGTTTCTTTTCTTTGTCACGTAGCATACAAAGAAAGAGCTGAAACGTTATTTACCTACAACAAGAAAGGACAATGTTTAAGTTTGTTGCCGTCTCTATGTTATCATCTTATCCATTATATCTAATTTGTACAAGTCAAAGTACTAAAATATACAGAAACAGGGCTGATTGCTAAAATTCCAAATAAAGGTATTGCCGTAAGGTGCGGAAACTTGAAATAAAATACCTTAACCTGTTTCCAATATACACAATAATAAATAATAATTGATAAATATCTTTATTAAAATAAAACTATTTTTATTTGCCATTACGTTATCCAAATATAAATGTCCCTCATTTCCTGTCAGTTTATCAAGATACAAAATTTGTTTTGTCATTAAACATTTAACTAGTGTTTCTCAATAGCTTAAATATACAAGATCAGTATGTATTATAGGTCATTCAATGATACTTAAGTACATAAAGCTGAAAGAATGTTTAAGCACATTCCAGTAATCTAGTCGTTTGCTCCAAATAATTGGGCGAAGAATATTGAAAATATTAGCACATCATATAATGGTGTATATGCTACTCTTGTAATCAAATTATATCTATAATGAAAAGCTAGGTCTGTGTTAAGTTAAAAATACAGAAGTAATATGAACAATCTGCTCTAACTTAGAAATATCATGGTATTTGGGAATGTAAACTCTGATGTGTTCGTAACTTAAGAACATCTGTCTTTATCATTATACAGGATCTAGAAGAATCAAGCAACACAACAACATTTAACCAAATATCCAGTACCGTAGATAGAGTTGTGATCCAACCGATTAATATAAACACTTGGTGGCACTTGTGAGATATTCATTTTAAACTTTTGCTCTAGGAGTAGACATACCTGTAACATAGCCAATTAACGTTGAATCTAAATGGAGTGTCGGAATGACATAGATCGGGAATGAAGAGGTGGTGCTGCAGTTTGTGATGATGCCAGAAACATTGATGGTGTTATCGTCATCCAAAGTGGATGCAAAGGAGATGTAGTTGCAATCCTATCACTCCAAATCTGATCATAGCTACAGGACTAAATGTTCACTTTCATAACATTTCACACGAAACATCACAGTTCCCACAGTTTTGTTGACACAGAATGTACTAACACCATAGTTTCTGATACGTTTATCATTAGTATATTAACCATTAAAATTACAATATTAATTCACTGTTGGTAAACAAAACTAAAGATATATAAGTATACTAGCTTATACTTACATGTATAGATTAACATAATTAGCAAGCACATTACTCATAAAGTAACCGAAATGCGTTTTGAAATACTGTATTCAAGTTAGATATGATAAGAAAACATTAACGCCATTTGATAACACATTGAATATTATAATGTGTGATGCATTCACCTTGAAATATATTGACAAATTAGAACGTATCATATTATTTGTCGGAAATTATATTAATAAGACAGACACAGATTCTTCAAATTGTTTCTACAAGTATTATTAAACCAAACAGGTGAAACAAATTTTTAACATTTCAAACAAAGCAGCTTCGTTGTCATTGGTATATTCGTGACCATCGCCTTGTTCAAACCCTTCCGGGTTGTCGTGTAACGCTCTTCCTATTGATCTACCTAACTAAACGGTAAACGCATTATCCATTAAACAAATCGCTATGATGAGTGAGAATCATTAAGTTTCTTATGGTAAACTATGTCATAATGTGAAACTGAGCATTACATACACCACCTATGCAGCGATGATGTCCGTTTGAACTGTCTATAAAACAAATCCAAAACACATTTTCATATGTACACGTAACAATAAAGTGGAAGATACATAGGCATTAAACAATGCAGTTATTGTGTTATTCTTCAACAAGAATAAGTAATACCAAGCCATCTACTGGACTCCTCAAGACGCATCTCGATGTCTTCAATGGGACGCTTCGCACGAAACCATTATTATCAACACAGGCTCTGTATCGGATATACGTCCCAGAGATCAACTATTTATTTGGAGAGAATCGTCTTTGATGATGGCAATGTCACCATTATCATATTACGGTGAGGACAATTCCATCTCTGCCAATCTTGTAATGTCAGCAGGTATCTTCACCTGGTCCAGCAACTATTGGCTGCATATTGTACAGGTCACATATAGATATCTGTCTATTGAAATGTGCCATGTAGTGGAAATATTACTTTAGATTTCATATGAAAGATGTGGGTTGGGGTTAGAGCCTCAGTGACGTTAGGATCTAATGAGGGTTGTCGTTACGGATGTTGAATTGATAATGGCTTCCAACTCGTATATCAGAATATGGAAGGACTCATCATCAAACATATCTCCGAACTTACAGCATAGCTGAACAAGTACTTTACGGGTCATTGTAATCTGACATTCCCATCAACAGCCAAGATGACTTCTTGCTGATGGGTTGATTACCAATGGTTATTGTGCTTCAGTAGTTGCATATAGATATTGTCCTCCATTTCAGAGAGTGGATCACGGAGTTTTGTTTCGGCACCAACACAATTTTAATTGGATGACCGGACCTCGCCTTCACAATGTGGTTGTAGACATAACGTTTAAATAATTACCATGAATACTAGCAGAGATATTGAAGAAACTAAGTTTTGCAATAATGGCTGGTGGCTAATTTGCATTTTCGGAATAATATATATGTTAATAGTTCTTACCAAACATAGTAAAAATACCATGCTCGTGAAAATATTGAATAAAATAGATTTTTCGATAATAGAGGAATTAATTTCCATGTATAAACATTCCCAAGGTTGTCGAAATGATAACCCGACTGCATTTCATCAGTGAATCCATGTGGTGATAAATCCACCAGAAAACCTTATACTATAGAAAATTCATAGGTTCACAAAATGGCAAAATGGACTATTACCTAATCAACAGTGAAACAAACACATTATCCACAAAGGAAATCGTTATGACGAATCAAAATCATTACGTTGCACATGGTAAGCTATATCATAATGTGAAATTGTGCATTTACAGGAGTAATTCATTTTGACTTTTATTCTAGAAGCTAAAGGCGTTGATTTTCTTATTCAGTAAACTGTCAAGTAATGCTGTCAGAACCACCTAATTAATGCTAAACTTATTCTACGGAGATGAGTAATATTCTGACCACAACTACATCACAAAAACAACAATAAAACAAATAACATTAATAAAATATTAGGAGAAAAGAATAACACTAAATATGGGAAATGTAAAGGTAAAAGCTGCTCCATTACGGCCAAATATTGTGCACAAGGTAAGCCTAATGGGCCAAGCGACCTCCAAAGATAATGAGGCGAAGTGAAAGATGAAACACCCTTCTGACATTGCGAGTCAAAGTTTTATAATTAGTGTCAGTGTAAGGATTGACTGAAACAGTGAAATGCGCAAATAAAGTGTAATTTAACAATATTATTTTCCATCAGATCATAGGTAATAATATTGGTAAATAAAGTGCAATTTACAATATTATTATATCCATAAATAATAAATTAAATTTACCAATATACTGGAATATATTCTTCTTCTTTTCGTTAAATATTATTTTCGTGTGATTTACTACGAACACCACATTTTAACAGTCTTTGTTATGTGCATTGAATATTATTGTACTACGGTTTACAATGTTGAAAACCATACTTTACTGTAATTTTATAAAGTAGCAATGACGGCCGAATAGCATATAATAGTTATAATCTGATTTTTTGTTTTGGAATATAATTTTTCAACAGTTCCGGCTTTTTCGGTGTCGAAGCAGAGTTAAACGGTACGCAGAAGTTAGTTTTTGGCATAATTATAACAGATCCGGAACATTGACGTTTAAGGTTAAAATGGCATCACGGTATTATCGCTCAGCTGACCCACTATGAATCCCACAATGGAAAGCGCTGCTGGTTTGTTTTGGTTTTTGACGTCATCATGCTTCCGGCTTATATCGATCAGAATTTTTACTCTGAGAGCTTGTAAAGTCGATTGTATATCTGTATCGGTGTATGTCTGTGTTTGTGTATTTCGAGTTCGCTTGTTATAAGAGGTAACACCTGTAGAGAATGGCTTTTAAAAATCATTAAACTTTCATGGATGGTTTATACTATTAGCCAGAAGCCAGTAGCCTATGTGGCTCTACCATAACTGCCTTGCAAATGTTAATAATACATGTCATGATGATTTGCAGTGTTTGAATTAAGTTGGATTCATATGAAAACAGGCTACCGAAAAGAGGTCAAACTTGATATGTGTTTGGAACAAATTGGTAAAATGCTGAAAGGTTTAGGAATGGTCCAAAAAAGTGATATAAATAACATATTAATAGAAGTCCCCGGAAATCCACCTTGTACTAACTTGAGAATCCAAGATGGCGCACAAAATGGCCACCATTATTGTTTTGTATCATATCTTTGCAACAAGATATAGTGCAAATGGAAATAAAGTGTCTAAATACAGGTCTTTACACAAGCAATGTCATGAAATCAGTTATAATGCCATAATGATACTACTAATAAAAAACGGGAACTGAAGATATTTTTATATAACCTGTATCTGAAATATACAAGAGACATATGATGTATAATCGATTACCCCGGATTATGAACATTAACAGCTTTCCACCATCCGTGAGTATTATCGGAAAACAATTACTTTACCATATAATATTGGAAACTTCGATATATAATAACAATTATAATAATGGTGCATGTTTATATAGCGCCAGAAACAGGTAGCCCAATACGGGTGTTCAGTAGAATATAGAGTTTCGTTGTCGAAATATCAGTATGGTAGCACTCAGGAACAATTGTGACGAATTCGCCAATTGTAGTTTTTGTGTATTATGTGCAAGTACAGTATTGCATCTTGTAATAGGCCATATGATATTTAACACTACAAATAGGCAACACGTCAGCATCCACACATGTTCATATCATCTGTCGTCCATTTCCGGAAGGATGATGGTCTATTAATTTGGATTATGTAGCTGAACAAAGAGGAAATGTACAACAAAAATGAACGAATAAAGGCTTGATGAAGCAACAACACCAATATGTTAATTAGTAGTGCGAACCAAATAAACCTCAAAACCTAGTTTTCAAAATAAGTTGTATGTCTACATTTGAGCTTTGGTAGTTTACAAAAAGTCTTGGGAGTTAGTTATTATTTATCATTGCTAATTTTAGTAACCTCATCTCACGTGATCTACCGGTTACATCTGGTGAGAGATATTTATATTTTTATATCTAGCATTAAACTTAGAAAGTACAAAAAGTTGGTATAACGTATTTAGGATAGAACTTATCTGCTCTTTTAGAATTGGTGTCGCACTTACTTTGATTTTCACCAAAAAAAGTAGCAACAGCAAATCAAGCAAATAAAATGGAAATCTCCTGTCAAAACGCGCTAGTATCGCGAGAATTGGCATAAAACAAATTGTACCGATAACACGTGACGCTCGAATACAGATGACGTCACGATATATTTAATTTTTCACGCTAATGGAATTCCTTAATAATCAGCGTGGGAAAGTCTTCCTGACAAAAATTAAAAACAAATCGAATATATAGGTACCAGGTATGGTAAAACCTGAACAAAACACTTGCCACAGTAATGGACAAATAAGTCAATTTCAGTCGCATGGTTTCATCCCCTTATTATACCCAAGGAGAAAGAGGTGGTAAATATTTATTTTATCAGGTAGAACATCTGATAATTCGAAAGAGCGGAATGAACTGATTTTAAAGTTTTTACAAAATGCATAAATATAACTACTTATCAATGTCAAACTTAATGATTACAGTGTTGGACTGCAAAACTCTAGGTTGTGTGTTCGAATTTGACGTAATGTCTGTGTTTGTGGGGTGTTTCTGTTAGAAGTCACCTTTTGACCATATGTCTCAGGTGTGACCAGTAGTGAATAAACAGTTATCATTGTCAATAAGTCATCATTGAGCTAAATAGTTATTGAAATTGTTTATTAAAAATTTCAGAAGTAGTGACATGGCAACTTTTAAATATCTATCTTATCTATCATTTCGTCATTCTTTCTTTCATTAATATTAATAAGAGTATTTATATAGACATTTAGTCATCTTCAGTTGCTCTAATAAGCATTACAAAGCTAACATAAATGAAAACATAATATAATTCACACAACGCGAACGCATTTAATATATAATACATTATTTAATAATTTATTAAGAAACTAATTTAAATAACAATCTTGGACAAATTTATAAGATATCTGTTTACTTCCATAGAATGATCAGAAATATTTCTCTGCTTGAGTTGTTCTGTCTCTTTTGGGCATGCTCAAACGTGGATGCCAATCAGGTCGCAGTAAGCTTAGAAATAAATACTTATATATTGTTGCAGTCAGAATATTGTTGATATCCATAGAACAAGTTCACTACACGTCAAAGTCAAAACTATGACTATTCTACATTGTGGCAAATATTATTGTCCATGTTACATGGACTTCACCTAAATATTATGATAACATATATCGTACGAAACAACCAATAATTCAGACAATTACGTCACATAATTTACGCCTTCAATCAGTGAACCAAGGATATCTTTAAAGTTTACTTTGACAGCATTACTTGATAGCGGGCTAAATCGACGCCTTTGGCTTCTACAGTAAAAAGTTGAAATGAATATCTCACAGTGCCACCTAAAGTCTATATTAATCGGTTGGATCGCAGCTCTATCTACTTTACTGGATATCTGATTTAAGGTTCTAATGATTCTTACTTCTTCTGGATCTTGGGTAATAATAAAGACTGATATTATTGAGATATGAAAGGATCCCAGTTTTTCCAAAATTCCCTATTTCTAAGGTAAAAATGGTTCTTATATTTCTATGTGTATTTTTCAGCATGACCCAGACCAAGGGTTTCATTATAGATATAATTGTATTACAATGTTAGCATATACACAATTATATGATGCACACAGCTATTTCGAGCAACCGAATAGATTAGTAAAATTTGATTTGTTACTTAGTTTATACAAAGTATTCGTTCATAATTATGAATATATGGTTAACATCAAAACAATATACGTAGATGATGATGATTGGTGTTTTGTTTGCCACTTTTGTGCACATGGTTGGCCAAATGGGCCGAGTGACCTCCAAAGGTAATGAAGCGAAATCAAAGATGAAACACCCTTCACATATGTCCACGCCGAGATTCGAACACGGGAGGTAGTGATATGTGGTCCAATATGCTACCGCTGGACCACGTAGGGGCCCTCGGAATCTTTGTACAGGTATTCAGTAAAATCATTAGGCCAACTTAAATGAAATAATGCAGCATCACTCACAGAATGTTAGAATATCATATAGAACGAATCAATCTATTTTGATATATCAGAAAACTTATGTCCATTGAATGAGTTATGCTTTAACATTATATTATGTCGTCAATTTAATTGGGAAGATTACTTCACACAATATTTTCAAATAGAGTATAGTATCTTCTTTGCTGATTCATACATCTGGAGTAATTTTGTCAAATAGTTTCAATCTACACTTTTAACTGGTAGCCATCTATCTTATAAGATAGTACGATAATGATCTATTACTCACAAACTGTGTTCCTAATTGTGTTACTAGAACAGCTAGAAAAATAACCATAAAATATCAATTTTCGTTGAGATCTCAGAAATATATTTGTCAAAAACCTTTTGAATAACGATTTAATATTCAGCTGGATACTTATGTTTACCTTTAGACATATGATTATCGATCAGCTTGTAAAGTCTGCATATTTATGTTATGCTGATCTTCACGAACACCTGAAAGTCTGTTTCTTCCTTGCAAATGCATTAAAACATTCTTTATAATGGCAGTGTCTTGACAGAGAAGCTGTGTATGTCTGCAAATATCTGTGAGAGCGAATGTGTATCTGTGTTTGTGTGTTTCGAGTGCGCTCGTTATTAGTGGTAACAGCTGTACACATCATTATTCTAGCCCATGTAGTGTGCTACGATAACTGCTATTGATCAGTGTCATGATGATTTCGTATTGCTTGTAGTAATATAGGGGTAATTCAAGATGCATGCATCTGTATTTATGGTGTTTTGGGGAATTAAAGTAATGTGGTGATGCCAAATATATAATATTAATTTATTATCATTTAAGATTTTGAGACATCAATAGCCGAATATTATTTAAGGAAAATGAGAAATATAACTCATTGTGACGATCTAGCGATATAAACATCTGTGCATCATAAATATGCAAGTGATATTTAACATCAATATAAACAACAACAACAACAAACAATAATGAATAATAATAAAAATAATAATAATAATAATAATAATTAGACCCTGATTAAAAAATCAATTACTTTACTATTTATTATTGAACATATCGATGTGTATTTGCTAATTTAATAACATAAATCGATTTCTTCCAATATCATGTAACTACGTCATGGCATACCAAATCAATAGATTCATTAAGGAATGCAATACCAAATTTTCACTCTCTTTGACCTATTATCATACACTCATTGATTTACATCGTAGTTAATTAACTAATGACAAACCAGATCAATAGATCAGTTGAAATGTGATTGTGTAGAGTGCAGTTCGTTCCATTGTTTAAGCTGTGTATGGTATTACGGTATTGTGTAATATTTATTAAAAATATTAGAAAATATGAATCAATTACAATCAACTGTATAGTAAATTATTCATGTGATTGACCTAACATGGGAAGATGTTCCTGAAAGAAACTGAATATCAATTAGAATATATTGATATCATGCAAGGTAAGGCATGAAAAAACCCACTCCTTTGGAATTCGTAAATTAGTCAAATTCTTTCAATCGCATGATTTCATTCTGCGACTCTTCCCAATGTAATAAATAAAAGGTGGAAAATATTTCGTTTAACAGAATATAACTTGATTAGCCGGAATAAACCAATTTTACAGATTTTACGACATAATTAAATATAACTATTTATCTCTACACGACTTAAAAATTACAGCATTGGACTCCAAAACATCAGGTTGTGGGTTTAAATCTGAGTAATTTCTGTGTTTAAGTGATATTTCTCTTAGAATAGGCTATTTCCGTAGCGCATGCGCAGCGCACATCTATTAAGGTTTGCGGGTCAGTGAAGCTATGTAGTAGGAAGAAACAAAAAGGGTAATTAACTAATTGTTTGTAAATTTACATTTTGGGGGATTCACATAACTAAATCGATCTACGTAGAATTATTTTTTACTTATAGATAAGATTAGTTTTGCGAGGAAAGTTGACAGTTTGTTTTTTCTGCCTGAAAACATTATATGTTATTGAATATAAATCATTAAGTTGAGAACTGTAATAGACATGTTATTAATATATGAAACATATTGTGATCTTAGTGATCGCACGATTGGTAAAAGAATATTTTTATCATTTGGTAAGCGAATTCCCCCCTTGTCCTTCAACTAGAAACCATTAAGGCAAACATTTATTGAAATTGTTTATAACAAAATTCAGACGTAGAGATATGGCAATTTTTAAATAGTTGTGTTATCTAGCAATTTGTTATTCTTTCGCATTTAATATATAGTGCATTATTTAATAAACATTAATAAGAAACAATTTATTCCATTTCTTTATAGATGATGATCAGAACTATTTATCTCCTTGACCATCCTCTTTCCCTTTTGGGCATCTTCAAAAATGAATCAGAATCAGGTCGCAGTAAGCTGATAGATAAATACCTAGGGATTGGATTGCTGATTTAGTTGTTCAAAATAGTTATATGAAACATACATGCTATTGCCTTTTACTGCATATGCATCACAGTTGTCCACTCGCTAGGTGGTTTGTCAGATAATATATAGAGATATATTATTAAATTCATCTGATTCTCCAGTCCTAGATCTTTATGCAATATAACTCAAGATTTATCACACAAATTGAAGAATGTTTCTAATTGAATCCTGCGAATATTCTCTGGGTTTTCTTTTTCACTTATTGTTTGGATGACAAGACAGTGAATTCCTCTTCATATCTTATTCATCTTCAGCCTGTTCTTTTTTATCCTAGTAGTTACTTCTATGTTACAAGATTTTATTGACTACGGTTTGTCATCCTGCTTATCACATGGCGTAAAACGTAGGCAGACCTGCTCGACATATTTTATTTGCAACTAAAACACGAATTTTTATATAAGGTATGACTGTATGCAGGTTAATAACTTTCTGCCAAAATAACAGCCTAAATGCTTTACTCTTATATAGCAAATACATCATCACAACCAGTATAGCTACGGATCCTTCATCGTGCCCCTTTGCAATATTATTATCCACTTTGAAGAGGCAATTTTACATTAAATAACCTGAACAAAATACAGAAAGATTATTATCATGGAGGTCGGTCTGATCTAAGCATTCTTCTTTCAGTAGGTCGTGATATAAAGGAACGGTTACTTTCTTCATATCTTCCTCATCCAAGTTAGATATCTAGGGTAACAGAGTTATTATGACTAGTTTTAGACACAACAACGTTGCTGACTCAACTATTGACTGGTTTATAATGGATTTTATCAGGTGCAGCAATTGATTCAATTAGTTGTTTTAAAACCATGTAACCAGTATAACACCTATCGTACAATTGGTTATTTGCTCATTGATTTCAACAGCATCATCTAGACGTAACATTTATAGCAGCTCTACACTAAACACTCATTATCCACAACTTTTTGTAGTACCACATTGAATTAGGCCTTCTTAACAGCTTAAACCAGCCATCAAATAATAATGATTTTCGAAGGCCATTATGTATATCTGTTACCTCTAATGACACACACGCTCTAAACACACACGCGCTCACACGCACACGCATACACACACACAAATGCACAACACACACGCGCAAATACAAATGTGTGAATATGGTGGTGAAGTTATGTCAGTGCATGTGATTGTATGAGTGTGTATAATTATGTTTGTGTCTGGGGGGGGGTGAGATATTTGAATGAAGCTAAAATACTAAGTAAGTGATGCAACCACAATATATTTACTATTCCGCTGGAGCAGAGATTACGGTGAAGAATCAAATATGATTTCTCGGTCACATATCATGTACTTGATATTATCGGCCATCATTCTGAATATTTTTCTAGTAGAGTGGAATGTGAAGAAAGATGATGCGTTAAATGTTCACGAGGAATTGTACAATAAGAGCGAAGAAAATGGCATTCGAAGTCTACATTTCATAAGAGGAAATATGAACTTGTCACTAACGGTATTCCGTACTTGCAATCTTTTAAACACGCCATCATCAGGCCCACATACACTGTCAAAAATACACACACACAAACACATACGAACACTTACACACACCATCTATTTTCTCTCTCTCTATCTATCTATCTACCTATATATAAATATCTCACTCTATCTATCTATCTATCTTTCTCTGTTTCTCATTTTCTTTCAGTCTTACTTATTCACTCTAATACTGCCACTTACCCCCATATACACACACACTCTCACACACACACACAACACACACACACACACACACACACACACACACACACACACACACACACACAGAAACATTGTTGTTATTTTTGTGATTCACTTTTGCTTTCCAATCAGTTCTTATCAACACTTAAAGTAGAATATAATTAATTTATTTTTTAAATATTTATTAGAAACTGAAAACACGGTATGGGATTGATGCAACACCGAATAAACTTGATACTTGGATTGTACCGAATGTTCCTGATCATCTGAGAAATGCAGATCAAAGAGATCCCGAATTAATTCGACATATCAGAGAGTTTTGGATAATTCCTCCTTTCAAAGGCCCTATTTCTCTACAGAGGCACAATAACTCTTTTCCAGTTCCCGGTAGAGACTTTTCTCAATCAGGACAACCAACAGTCGTAAACAAACTTCTTTCCAATACAACGAAGGGCTTCTACGTGGAATGTGGCGCAGCTGACGGCGAAATTCACTCAAATTCATTATTTTTTGAGTTATATCATCACTGGGATGGGATACTAATTGA
Organism: Paralvinella palmiformis; assembly: GCA_025642065.1. Lineage (NCBI taxonomy): Eukaryota > Metazoa > Annelida > Polychaeta > Terebellida > Alvinellidae > Paralvinella > Paralvinella palmiformis. The sequence goes on along the minus strand of JAODUP010002112.1, from coordinate 25,490 downwards.
AGCAAATCCAACATATTTTAAGACTATTCTTCAAAAGAAACGTCGAGCCTTTATGCTGAATGCCTGCCTCAGCCCAACAAGAAAAGCTACCACGCTGAACTTCACCCAATATGGTATAGGAGGTGGTCTAACGGATCTGATTCCAGATGAACAAAGAGAGTTTTTCGGCTATAAAAGAAAACCCATAGAAATTCAGTGTTTCCCTCTCTACTCAATTCTGTCTGCATTGGAAATAAAAAAGGTTGACTATTTCTCTCTGGACATTGAAGGACCTGAAGTTGAAGTGCTACAAAATATTCCATTGAATGAAATAATTATCAACGTGTTATCGGTGGAGAAAAGGATAATGAATAATCCTAATGGTACTGCGAAAAAAATAGACGATATCATAAGAGTGCTGAAGCCATATGGATATCATATGGAACGGATTGTTCAATTGGATGTTATTGTATCAAGATTACCCACCAATTGAAGAACAATTCGACAGATATTATTAGAACCAAGCTTTACTAACTTATACACTTCGGGATTAAAATGACAAAAAAAACCCCGTTCGAATACTATTTTGCATTGAATTGTAATAGGGAAATGTTTATAGATGAATGATACATGGGTATAGATTGTCCCTTTAATAGTGAAGAAAGTTAATGTGCAATTATCAAATTAGAATATAGTTTTGAGTAAGATGATGTTTTTACAGTTTCGGCGGTAGTCATACTTTGGAAATGTTATCAAGAGTGACTTCTTTATGTGATTCAAACAACAAGAAAATGTTATCGGAGCAAAACTTTCAAGAAACAATTTTGACTGGAATGAGAAACATTCGAAATATAATCTGTTTTTTGCACATATTGTTAATACTTGTTACCCATATCTTCACAATACTATACTATAAAAAAATAGCAATAAAGAATGTGTTACGGTTCTGAACGCTTTTTGTATATAATGCTAACCTAATTATTCAAGCACGTACACATCCTTCAAACACACATTGTAGACTACGGAATAAAAACATAATAATACAAATATTATATTTCGGGTGAAAAGTTAAAATATTTGTAGATTCATTTGTTCTTTTGGATTGAAACTTTGGGAATCTTTATAACTTTAAATGCTATAATACTTTTAAACTTTAAATGAAACGAACAAAACCTTCATATATCAGAGTTTGTAATGAACGATATATTGTTATGTCGAACATTTTGCATTTGACACAATACAGGTATGATATGTTAAGCAATGTAGCTTTTAAATCTGCATGTGAGGTTTGTGGATATATAGGGAACAATGCTCACAAAGCTGCACACTTATTCAAAGTTATAAAGGCTGTTTTCATACGAATAATTTAACAATTCGTTGCTTGATATGTCTTTTGATATGTGTGCAGTCAGGATTTAATGATTAAGAATTGTCTGCTTCTAGATTTTGTATTTTAAGCGACTATTGCGCTAAACAAAACCATCTGTATAAATAAGGGCGATGTTATTTAGTGGTTATTTGTTTGACTGTATGTCTGTGTGTTCCAAGATCTACTGACAAAAATTCCTAAGCGGATATGAAGATGACATTAGTTTGTCTATTATTGGAACTATGACGTCAGCTAAGTATACGATGTCAGTGGGATCCATCACTTCGAGCGCGTCAGTCAAACGACAAAAGAAGCAGATATCCACGTCGTCTAAAATGAAATGGACCATTACAACTAACTTCATTCTAATTGGATGACAGGCAATTTATTTATTGATGGCGTCCAACTCTCTTCCTTCATCACAGTATCCAGGAGTTATACGGCTAGGACCTGAATAAACATGCCAGGAAGTAGTTCTGTGAGTGAACTATTCGACAATTACAGACCTGAGTGTGATTCTAATTCAAAATCAAATACGAAATATAATTTATTCTTATTATATAGTATGCTAAATCTACACACTAAGGCCACTTTTACGCACCACGCTATGCAAGCATCGGTGTTCACATGTTCACAAATCTAATTTGCGCGAAGTACGTCTTTGTAGCATGAGGCACGTTCTATCGTTTTGTTAGGCCCAACTTCTCATTAAGATATTTACCACCAAAGCAGCACAGTTGGAAATATTTGGCTTATGTAACTCTTATTTCATGGTTAATTGCTATTTTGGCAGAAAACCTGACTTCTTTTCAAATGGACGGTCAGTTAAAGCGATTGGCGTTGCGTGGTGAACAACACATATTTACAGGAATGAATTAACAGAATTATGAATCGACAATGAAAACATGAAGATCATAGCATCACATGTATGTAATTATTTCTAAGAACATAAGACTTTATCATGTAATGGATTGTGTTGTATGGTGAAGTGATGTTATATCATGCATAATTCTTATCATGATAAAAATAATTTGATAGCTAGAAGTGTAATGCAATCATTATAGTCAAAAAGTCTTGGAAGCATAACATCTGTTCTTAAATTTTCACCCAATAAATACATTTTGTATCTGACATTATCTCTGGTGCCACTATCTCTCGAAATGAGAGACATTTAAATTTTGCACATATTCTGAAATAATATTTTCGAAAATTAAAAGATATGGACTCAAAAGTCCAGAGTGTGGTGAACCGTAAAGCACAGTTTATACTTAGTATTAAATGTGAACAGAATATTGTGAAAAGAAAAGAACCAAAGAAATTACCAAATAACATTAGCAGGTGATTTTCTTAACAGCTATGTTTGCAAAGCATCGGAATATTGGGACATTTTTGTGCACTTTTGTACAAACTATTTAATGCGCATACGTACAGAAATAACATCATTAGTAAACTACAAACTGGTAACATTATGATCATTAAGTACACTGTTTCATCTAGCATTGGATGTATATAGTAATAGATTAATCAATGTTATGGAATCCTTATAATATTGATTCCATATAAAAAAGTATTTCTTATGTAAGGTATAACTGAAAAGAAAGATTGAGGAACAAACAGTGCGGGATTTAATCAGCCATTTAGCGACCTAAAATTGTTTATAGACGTTACTTAATTCCAGTGTTTTTCCCAGAAAGTTAGAAAATCCGAGGAATCTAAATTCTTAACAATCATGTCTCTATATTTTGACATCATAGGCGCAGTCATTACTTGAAGGAGGTAATAATTATTGTATTGTCTTCCATACAATTACACTTCAAACAGCCGAATTAATAAGAAATTAATATTTTCTAATCTGCCTCTTCCGACTTAATTTTTTCACGTAACGTACTGGTGTAAAGTGTTATTTTAATGAATATTATTCCTTTCGGTGTAGGTTTTAATTATTTTATTTTATCAGTGATTGATACAGCGTCATGTTTAAATAATTATCTTTCAACTAATAAAACAACTGAACTTTGATCTAATTTCGCCTTTCAATATATTTGAGTCAAGAAGGAACAGTAAATCTTTTTATGCGGTGTATTTTGTTGTTAGTCAACCAAACGTAGATTTATGTATGCTATTTTGGCAGAATCGAACATAAACTCATTTTATAAAACTATTTTATTGCAAATAAGTCACTTGAGAAGTAAGTCGCCGAGTTGATAACTGTGATACAAATATGGCTTTTTAAATATGTCATTGTGTACTAATACTAAAACGAAATTATATACGTATGGGTCGAAACTGTATGTTGGCAAATATTTTATAATTAAATGAAATACCCCTAATAAGACATAGGACTAAACACATACATTCCCTAACCATAACTAAAATAAGATTAAGTTTATCTTACCCTCACATATATGCAAGAATCAGAAAACGCAAATAAACAATGATATTACAAACAAATGATATCAGACACATATACTATTCTTTTTTATTGATGCTTATAATATCATATATGATCACTATTCTAATACACTATCACAATGATTACGAAGCGTTCCCATTTGAATACATATATGTTTCAGCAAGATAAATACAGCTGAACTATTTATAAAGCACTCATATACTTTAATGACAACAATACGCCTCAAAACCTATTCAATTATTGTTGTGCACTATTTAATAACTCTTGAGCTTTTGACGTTCATTAACAATATTTGCTTGGGAAGAGATAAATATCAGACGGGATGATTTGCCATCCGTTAAATATTATTTCCCTGTGAATTCCTTTAAGGCAAGAAGGTCAGTAAATCCTAAACATTAATATTTACCCAGAATGTTTCGATGAGGAGGTATAATCTACGCGAACATAAAATGTTTAATAATTTTTTTTATCTTTTTGAAGGGTTTTACTATTATCAGACTTTATATGAATTTGAAAGGATAAAAGATGGTAAAAGAAACAAATTTCTTTGGTTGTGTGATAAATATTCAGTTGATTTGCTATTTGTTAATCCTTTGGTAAAACAAAACACAGAAACACGAAGATGTGCGAGAATTTGCGTTATGCGTTTACTCAAAATTAAATCTGGTATTCTCGAAATTTTAATTTCTTTGGTTCTTATCTTTTCACAATACTCTGTTCACATCTAATACTAACTATTCGCTGTGCTTTACGTTCACCCCACTCTGGTTACCATATTAAAGAAAGACATTTGAGTCCATATATTTTAATTTTCGAAAATATTATGTCAGAATAGGCATACTTCGTGCAATAAGAGAAATGTCTCTCATTTCAAGAGATAGTAGCTCCATAGAAAATGCCAGATACAAAATGTATTTATTGGGTGAAAATGTAAGAACAGATGTTATGCTTCAAAGACGTTTTGACTATAATAGTTGCGTTACATTTTCAGCAATCTACTTGTTATTATCATGATAAGAATTATGCATGATATAACATCACTGCACCATACAACATAATCCATTACATGATAAAGTCTTCTGTTCTTAGAAATAATTACAAATATGTGATGCTATGAGCTTCACGTTTTCATGGCCGATTTATAATTCTGTTAATTCATTCCTGTAAATATGTGTTGTTCATCACGCAACGCCAATCACCTTACCTGACCGTCCATGTTAAAGAAGTCATGTTTTCTGCCAAAATAGCAATTAACCATGAAATAAGAGTTACATACGCCAAATGTTCTCCAACTGTGCTGCTTTGGTGGTAAATATCTTAATGAGAAGTTGGGCCTAACACAACGATAGAACGTGCCTCATGCTACAAAGACGTACTTTGCCCAAATTAGATTTGTGAACATGTGAACACCGATGATGCATAGCGTGGTGCGTAAAAAGTGGCCTTAATATGTAGATTTAGCCTAATATATAATAAGAATAAATTATATTTCGTATTTAATTTTGAATTAGAATCACACTCAGGTCTGTAATTGTCGAATAGTTCACTCACAGAACTACTTCCTGGTATGTTTATGCAGGTCCTAGCCGTATAACTCCTAGATAATGTGATGAAGGAAGAGAGCTGGACGCCATCAATAAATAAATTGCCTGTCATCCAATTAGAATGAAGTTAGTTGTAATGGTCCATTTCATTTTAGACGACGTGGATATCTGCTTCTTTTGTCGTTTGACTGACGGGGTCGAATTGATGGATCCCACTGACATCGTATACTTAGCTGACGTCATAGTTCCAATAATACACAAACTAATGTCATATTCATATCCGTTTAGGAATCTTTTGTCAGTAGATCTTGCGAACACACAGACATAGAGTCAAACAAATAACCACTAAATAACATGGTTTTTAATTATACAGATGATCTTGTTTAGCGCAATAGTCGCTTAAAATACAAAATCTAAAAGCAGACAATTCTTAGTCATTATATCCTGACTGCACACATATCAAAAGATATACCAGGCAGCGAATTGTTAAAATGTTCGTATGAAAACAGCCTTTATAACTTTGAATAAGTGTACAGCTTTGTAAGCATTGTTCCCTATATTCATTAACCTCACAAGCAGTTTTAAAAGCTACATTGCTTAATATGTCATATCTGTATTGTGTCAAATGCAAAATGTTCGACATAATAATATATCTCTCATTACAAACTCTGATATATGAAGGTTTTGTTTGTGTCAGTTAAAGTTTAAAACTATTATAAATATTCCAATATTTTAAATTCAAGAGATCAAATGATTCTTCTTTATAGATTTCTTCTTATACGAATCAAAAACCTTCATTTTTTTAATCACATCACGTTGTAATGTTTTAACTTTTCGACCCGAAATGTAATATTTGTATTATTATGTTTTTATTCCGTCGTCTACAATGAGTGTTTGAAGGAAGTGTATGTGCTTGAATAATATATACGAAAGTTGTTTAGAACCGTAACACATTCTTTATTGCTATTATTTTATAGTATAGTATTGTGAAGATATAGGTAACAAGTATTAACAATATGTGGAAAAGACAGATTATATTTCGAATGTTTCTCATACCAGCCAAAATTGTATCTTGAAAGTTTTGCTTCGGTAAATTTGTATTGTTGTTTGAATCACATAAAGAAGTCACTCTTAATAACATTTCCAAAGTATGACTAGCGCCGAAGATGTAAAAACATCATCTTACTCAAAACTATATTCTAATTTGATAATTGCACATTAACTTTCTTCACTATTAAAGGGACAATCTATACCCATGTATCATTCACCTATAAACATTTCCCTATTACAATTCAATGCAAAATAGTATTCGAATGTTTTTTGTCATTTTAATCCTGACGTGTTTAAGTTAGTAAAGCTTGGTTCTAATAATATCTGTCGAATTGTTCTTCAAATGGTGGGTAATCTTGATACAATAACATCCAATTGAACAATCCTTTCCATATGATATCCATATGGCTTCAGCACTCTTATGATATCGTCTATTTTTTCGCAGTACCATTATGATAATTCATTATCCTTTTCTCCACCGATAACACGTCGATAATTCTTTCATTCAATGGAATATTTTGTAGCACTTCAACTTCAGGTCCTTCAATGTCCAGAGAGAAATAGTCAACCTTTTCTATTTCCAATGCAGACATAATTGAGTAAAGAGGGAAACACTGAATTTCTATGGGTTTTCTTTTATAGCCGAAAAACTCTCTTTGTTCATCTGAAATCAGATCCGTTAGACCACCTGCTAAACCACATTGGGTGAAGTTCAACGTGGTAGCTTTTCTTGTTTGGCTGAGGCAGGCATTCAGCATAAAGTCTCGACGTTTCGTTTGAAGAATAGTCTTAAAATATGTTGGGTTTGCTTCAATTAGTATCCCATCCCGGATATAACTCAAACAATAATGAATTTGATAAGAACTGATTGGAAAGCAAAAGTGCATCACAAAAATAACAACAATGTTTCTGTGTGTGTGTGTGTTGTGTGTGTGTGTGTGTGTTTTATAAAGATAGTTAAGGCGCTGGCACAGATGTTATACTTTCATTCAAACAACAATTAACTCCAAACTGATTTTAAAAAAATATTTAATTGTAAGTATAATTAATTACCGATAAAATTAGAGAAAAATGAAAGAAAGAAACAAATTTCTAAAATAATCCAAAAGAGGATAATCTAAATATTAAAAAAAACTATGATTAAAACAAAACCAGGCTTTGTGTCGAACACTACGGCCAAGAAAGAGTAAGCCTAAAATGGAAAAATAAAATATTAATACACAGTATGAATAATGTATGAATAATATAAGCATAAATCAGAATAAATTCAGATTAATACTAATAGCAGCGATATAACACGACTCAACCCAATAACAACGACCGGTTTCGACCTATTCAAGTCTTCATCAGGTTGCATAGAATGTCTAACGTTACCTTGTTGTCTTGTTGAAGTTTGGGGTAGGAACCCCTGGCTGTCGCCTATTGGGCACAGCCACCTGGTGTTGGCTACTGTTGTTGTGACGAATGGCGTACTATGCAATGTTTAGCATGGTGGAACCTCAGTTTAGTATAGAAGTCAATTTCGGAGGAGAAAAAACCTTACCAGTTGCCTGGTTGGACTAAAACCTCCTCCTACTATAATGTCGCGGCCGGGAACCTCCGGCCTCCCGAACAGCACGGATTATGGGTACGGGGGCCCAAGCTCTTATCCACTAGTCCATAGGGGCGGTCTGATCTGTCCTTGGTATGTGTAGGGATCTTTCTGGAGAAGTGGAGTTATGATGTCTGGTAGAAATGTTGATTTCCTTATGAGCAACGCCGCTAGGTGGCGGTCTGGAAGTTTGTGGTCTTCCGGGCGGAGATGACCTTTAAGTGATCTTCGGTGCTTCGGGTAGGCTGGGCAGTTCAGCAGATAATGTATCGGATCGTACACTTGTTGACAGTGCCGGCATAGTGTTTCGGGTGACGGGCCGGTGAAGTTTCTTGTGTAAACCCAGAAACGCAGTCTTCTGAGCTGGGTATCGACCAATCTGTTGTTAAGGATATTATGGCCAACTACAGTGGTCTTCTGGTACCAATCCTTTGATGCCGATGTGTAGTCTGTGTAGATCGATTCCAGTCGATTGGAGATGAATCTGTCAACAAGATAGTTGAATGTGCCTGGGGTATGTTCGGCATATTCGATGACGTCTAGGCTCGTGGCTTCGTTAGCTAGTTTATCGGCTCGGTCGTTGCCCTCAAGGTTAATGTGGCTAGGAACCCAGTGGAGTATTACTTGGATTCCCCGCTGCTTGAGGGCTGATGCCGTGGTGTATATTTCTGTGATGATTTCCGGGTAGGTGTGGAAATTGGCTGTGGTGATGATGGTTAGCGCTCCCATAGAGTCCGAATGGATGATGACTCTTTCGTGGATAGTCCGTCTCGATATCCATATTAGTGCTGCTTTGATTGCGTGCAGCTCGGCTAAGGTAATCGGGGTATGGTTTGGGAGTCTAACGTTACCATATTGCTCGAGGTTTATATACACAATTTTTCAATAGGAAGCCACGCACTTAATCCTTTAGTTCTTTTTAACAAAGGATGGGTGCTATTTTAGTCTCTTTGTTCTACTTGTGAACTTACGTAACCCGGTGTTTTGAAAACATCCCAACGATAATTGAATATAATTTATATGTTTGTACAGGTGTGAAAGTGCCCAACATAATAAGAAAATAAACCTAAATGTACTTCAAATGAATTAGTCGTAGCTTCCCATTTGACAATTGATATATAGATATCTCATTGCTTTACAAACATAGTAACGGTGGGTTGAGATTTTGTGTTTCGGGCGATTGACGCTTTACTGAAGGTGTGTTTGTGATTAACTTTTCCAGAGCTTCAGGAGACATTCTATTTATTTTAAGGTATTTATTTCAACTTGACACTAAATAACCCGAGAGGCTTTTATGTTTAGTGTAAGCTGTGATGATACTATATTGATAGTGTTCTAAATAACTCTTCGGTTGAAGTATCTTAAAATGTTTATTTATTATTCTTGAAGCCATATTGCTGTTCTAGAAAACAGCATTATTAGAGCTACAGTGTCACCCTTTTTCGGCCGATTCTAATATATCTTCCGAACGTTTTTTGTTTAACCCTGTTGGTTCTAATGATCCCAGGGTATCAATCCAAAAGGTTTCTCGTTTTAGTCTATTAATTCGGTCCTGCCAATCAGAACCTGAGCTGTGTATTTGTTCAATCGGTATTAAAATATAATCACCGAGAGATGGACTGTTGTAATCAGGCAGAGAAGAGTTATCTGCGTGCACTTTTAAATGTGTATATAAAGAAGAAAGTCGATGTTTTCTTTCAATTGTAAATCTGTGGCCATTAGCTCTTATGCGAAGAGATGTACTAGTTTCGCCAACATATTGTTTATTACAGAAGTAGCATTGATAAGCATAAATAACGTTTGAAGAAGAGCAATCTATATCTCCCATTATTCCAAATTTTTTTGGGTGACAGTGCTCGTAATATTTGAGCAATCACTTATTAGATGACACGTCATGCAGTTCATAATATTGCATGGTTTTGAACCCCAACGGCTGGTAGTTGGAATGCCAGTATTTGACCGACGTTGTTTTATTTGCAATTCCCTAACAGTTTTGCCTTTAATACCGCGCATCCACCTTTTAGAATAATTTCTTTTACCCAAGGCTTGAAAAAGAATACCCCATGCCTTATCAAAGTCTTTTTCGTTAGAACATATTCTAAAAAATCGTATAATTTGCGATCTTAATAAACCTTTAAAGGTATGTTTGGGATGAAAAGAATGTTTGTGCAACATCTGATGAATATTGGTTGGTTTAAAAAATACCTTGGTCAATAAGGTATTATTGTTTTTAGGGTCTTTGAATACAGTGGTATCTAAATAATTGACCGAATCAATACAGATAGAAGATTTAAATTTAATGGGTGGTTCATGTGTATTAAAAATATTTAGAAACTCAGAGAAAGCATCCTTGCCATGTGGCCATATTATGAAAATATCATCCAAATACCGGAAGTAGGTATGAGGTTTTAATGGACATTTAAGTAGTGCCTCTTTCTCAAATTTTGCCATGTAAATATCGGCGTAGTGTGGTGCCCAATCCTTACCCATAGAAGTGCCTACTTTTTGGATGAACCATTCATCATTAAACAAAAAGTCATTACTCTTCAAAGATAATTCTAAAAGTTCTATAATTGGATCATCATATATGGGATAATTTCTCATTACGTCCCTTACCGCTTGCAACCCCTTGGTGTGATCTATATTAGTATACATACTTTCAACATCTAAAGTTATAAGCAGGCAATTATCAGGCAAACTTAATGCTTAAATTTTTTCTACAAGATCGTATGTGTTTTTTTATATAAGAAGGGTGATCCATAGCAAATCGTTTTAAGTGGCTATCTATGAAAGATGATACATTTTTTGATTCACTATTACAATCAGACAATATTGGCCTTCCTGGGGGCATTACGTTTGGTATTGTCCAACAACTGTCCTCTTTGTGAATTTTAGGGAGCATATAAAAATATCGAGGTCTTGGCTCCTGGGGAGGTGAAAGGAAATTAAATTGTTTTTCAGAAATTGCACCCGCAAATTTAAGTTTATTTAAAATACCAGTTATTTTAATCGCCGTTCTGGGGTATATAGACTCATTAACTTTTTCGTAATGATTATAATTATTTAATTGACGGTAGCCTTCCGTAATATAATTCTTTTTGTCCATTATTACTACTACGGAACCTTTATCAGCTTTTTTAATTACTATATCCTAGCCGTATAACTCCTGGATACTGTGATGAAGGAAGAGAGCTGGACGCCATCAATAAATAAATTACCTGTCATCCAATTAGAATGAAGTTAGTTGTAATGGTCCATTTCATTTTAGACGACGTGGATATCTGCTTCTTTTGTCGTTTGACTGACGGGGTCGAATTGATGGATCCCACTGACATCGTATACTTAGCTGACGTCATAGTTCCAATAATAGACAAACTAATGTCATATTCATATCCGTTTAGGAATCTTTTGTCAGTAGATCTTGCGAACACACAGACATAGAGTCAAACAAATAACCACTAAATAACATGGTTTTTAATTATGCAGATGATCTTGTTTAGCGCAATAGTCGCTTAAAATACACAATCTAAAAGCAGACAATTCTTAGTCATTATATCCTGACTGCACACATATCAAAAGATATACCAGGCAGCGAATTGTTAAAATGTTCGTATGAAAACAGCCTTTATAACTTTGAATAAGTGTACAGCTTTGTAAGCATTGTTCCCTATATTCATTAACCTCACAAGCAGTTTTAAAAGCTACATTGCTTAATATGTCATATCTGTATTGTGTCAAATGCAAAATGTTCGACATAATAATATATCTCTCATTACAAACTCTGATATATGAAGGTTTTGTTTGTGTCAGTTAAAGTTTAAAACTATTATAGCATATAAAGTTATAAATATTCCCATATTTTCAATCCAAGAGATCAAATGATTCTTCTTTATAGATTTCTTGTTATACGAATCAAAAACCTTCATTATTTGTAATCACATCACGTTGTAATGTTTTAACTTTTCACCCGAAATGTAATATTTGTATTATTATGTTTTTATTCCGTCGTCTACAATGAGTGTTTGAAGGATGTGTACGTGCTTGAATAATTAGGTTAGCAATATATACAAACAATGTTCAGAACCGTAACACATTCTTATTGCTATTATTTTATAGTATAGTATTGTGAAGATATAGGTAACAGGTATTAATAATATGTGCAAAAGACAGATTATATCTCGAATGTTTCTCATTCCAGCCAAAATTGTATCTTGAAAGTTTTGCTCCGAGTAAATTTGTATTGTTGTTTGAATCACATAAAGAAGTCACCCTTGATAACATTTCCAAAGTATGACTAGCGCCGAATATGTAACAAACATCATCTTACTCAAAACTATATTCTAATTTGATAATTGCACATTAACTTTCTTCACTATTAAAGGGACAATCTATACCCATGTATCATTCACCTATAAACATTTCCCTATTACAATTCAATGCAAAATAGTATTCGAATGTTTTTTGTCATTTTATTCCTGACGTATTTAAGTTAGTAAAGCTTGGTTCTAATAATATCTGTCGAATTGTTCTTCAATTGGTGGGTAATCTTGATACAATAACATCCAATTGAACAATCCGTTCCATATGATATCCATATGGCTTCAGCACTCTTATGATATCGTCTATTTTTTCGCAGTACCATTAGGATTATTCATTATCCTTTTCTCCACCGATAACACGTTGATAATTCTTTCATTCAATGGAATATTTTGTAGCACTTCAACTTCAGGTCCTTCAATGTCCAGAGAGAAATAGTCAACCTTTTTTATTTCCAATGCAGACATAATTGAGTAGAGAGGGAAACACTGAATTTCTAAGGGTTTTCTTTTATAGCCGAAAAACTCTCTTTGTTCATCTGGAATCAGATCCGTTAGACCACCTGCTATACCATATTGGGTGAAGTTCAGTGTGGTAGCTTTTCTTGTTGGGCTGAGGCAGGCATTCAGCATAAAGGCTCGACGTTTCGTTTGAAGAATAGTCTTAAAATATGTTGGGTTTGCTTCAATTAGTATCCCATCCCAGTGATGATATAACTCAAACAATAATGAATTTGATAAGAACTGATTGGAAAGCAAAAGTGCATCACAAAAATAACAACAATGTTTCTGTGTGTGTGTGTGTGTGTGTGTATGTTGTGTGTATGTGTGTGTGTGTGTGTGTGTGTGTGTGTGTGTATGTGGATTGGCAGTATTAGAGTGAATAAATAAGAATGAAAGAAAACTGGAGATATATATATATATATATATATATATATATATATATATATATATTATATATATATATATATATATATATATATAATAGATAGAGAGAGAGAGAGAGAGAGAGAGAGAGATAGGTAGATAGATAGATAGATAAATATATAGAGGGAAATATAGATATATAGATAGATAGATAGATAGATAGAGATAGATAGATAGATAGATAGATATATAGAGAGAAAATAGATTTTTCGTATGTGTTTGTGTGTGTATGTATTTTTGCGTGTGTATGCGGGCGTGCTCGCGCATGTTTAAAAGTTTGCAAGTAGGGGATACCTTCAGTGACAAGTTCATGTTTCCTCTAGTGAAATGCAGATTTCGAATACCATAATCTCTGTTCTTATTGGACAATTCCTCGTGAACATTTAACGCATCATCTTTCTTCACATTCCACTCTACTAGATAAATATACAGAATGGTGGCCGATAACATCAAGTACATGATATGTGACCGAGAAATCATATTTGATTCTTCACCGTAATCTCTGCTCCAGCGGAAGAGTAAATATATTGTGGTTGCATCACTTACTTAGTATTTTAGCTTCATTCAAATATCTCACCCCCAGACACAAACATAATCATACATACTCAAACAATCACATGCACTGACATAACTTCACGCACATATTCACGTATTTGCGCGTGTGGGGGTTGTGCATTTGTGCGTGTGTTATGCGCGTGTAAGTGCGTGTGTGTTTAGAGCGTGTGTTATTCGAGGTAACATATATACATAATGGCCTTCGAAAATCATTATTATTTGATGGCTGGTTTAAGCTGTTAGCCAGTAGGCCTAATTCAATGTGGTACTACAAAAAAGTTGTGGATAATGAGTGTTTAGTGTAGAGCTGCTTTTAAATGCTACTTCTAGATGATGCTGTTGAAATCAATAAGCTAATAACGAAGTGCACGATAGGTGCTATACTGGTTACATGGTTTAAAATAAAAATTATAACATCCATTATAAACAAGTCAATAGTTGAGTCAGCGACGTTTTTGTGTTTAAACCAGTCATAATGACTCAGTTACCCAAGGTATCTAACTTGGATGAGGAAGACATGAAGAATGATTGTCATATAAGTAACCGTTCCTTCATATCACGACCTACTGAAAGAAGAATGTTTAGTTCAGGCCGACGTTCTTGATAATAATCTTTCTGCATTTTGTTCAAATTATTTAATGTAAAATGGCCTTTTCAAAGTGCATAATGATATTGCAAAGGGGCACGATGAAGGATCCGTAGCTGTACTGATTGTGATGATGTATTTGCTCTATACTATTGAAGCATTTAGACTGTTATTTTGGCAGAAAGTTATTAACCTGAATAAAGTCATACCTTATCTAAAACGTCGTGTTTTAGTCGCGCATAAAATATGCCGAGAAGGTTTAAATCTAAATATAAACACTAAACCTATATTACCAGGGTCTGCCTGCGTTTTACGCCATGTGATAAGCAGGATGACAAACCGTACTAAATAAAATCTTGTAACACAGAAGTAACTACTAGGATAAAAAAGAACAGGCTGAAGATGAATAAGATATGAAGAGGAATTCACTGTCTTGTCATCCAAACAATAAGTGAAAAAGAAAACCCAGAGAATCTTCGCAGGATCCAATTATAAACATTCTTCTGTTTGTGTGATTAATCTTGAGTTATATTGCATAAAGATCTAGGACTGGATAATCAGATGAATTTAAAAATATATCTCTATATAATATCTGACAAACCACCTAGCGAGTGGAAAACTGTGATGCACATGTAGTAAAAGACAATAGCATGTTTGTTACATATAACTGTTTTGGACAACCAGAACAGCACAACTCCAACTCAGCAACCCACTCCCTAGGTATTTATCTATCAGCTTACTGCGATCTGATTCTGATTCATTTTTGAAGATGCCCAAAAGGGAAAGAGGATGTTCAAGGAGATAAATAGTTCTGATCATCATCTATAAAGAAGTGGAATAAATTGGTTCTTATTAATGTTTATTAAATAATGTACTATATATTAAATGCGATTGTGTCGTATAAATTATATCATGTTTTCATTTATATCATCAGTGTGAAGCACCTTAGAGTACCTGAAGATGATTAATGTTCTATATTAAATACTATTATTATTCTAAATGAAAGAAAGAATAACGAATTGCTAGATAACACAACTATTTAAAAATTGTCAGGTCTCTACTTCTGAAACCTTTTATAAACAATTTCAATAAATGTTTGCCTTAATGGTTTCTGGTTGAAGGACAAGGGGGAATAGTCAATTTCCACTACGACACGCCATCTAGGGAACGTCCGTTTACGGGTCGCGTTTCAGCGAATTCGCTTAACCATTTGATATAAACATTCTCTTGCCAATCGTGCGATCACAGAGATCACAATATTTTTCATATATTAATAACATGTCTATTACATATCCCAACTTGATGATTTATATTCAATAACATATAATGTTTTCAGGCAGAAAAAACTCTCAACTTTCTACGTAGAACGACGTAGAACGACTTAGTTCTGTGTATCCCCCAAAATGTAAATTTACAAACAATTAGTGAATTACCCTTTTTGTTCCAGCCTACTACATAGCTTCACTGACCCGTAAACCATAGTAGATGTGCGCTGCGCATGCGCCACGGAAATAATAGTCTCTTCTAAGAGAAATATCACTTAAACACAGAAATTAGTCAGATTTGAACCCACAACCTGATGTTTTGGAGTCCAATGCTGTAATTATTAAGTCGTGTAGAGATAAATAGTTATATTTAAGTATGACGTAAAATCTGTAAAATTGGTTTATTCCGGCAATCCACATTTTATTTATTACATTGGGAAGAGTCGCTGAAAGAATTTGACTCATTTAAAGATTCCAAAGCAGTGGGGTTTCTTGCCTTACCATGCATGATATCAATATATTCTAATTGATATTCAGTTTCTTTCAGGAACATTTTCCCATGTGAGATATTAAGAAAATATCAATCACATGAATAATTTACTATACAGTTGATTGTACTTGATCCGTATTTTCAAATGTATATAATAAATATTACGTAATACCGTAATACCATATACAGCCAGGATTTTGAGTATCATTTACTTGAGTATCTTAAACAATGGAACAAAGTTCACTCTACACAATCACATTTTAACTGATCTATTGATCTGGTTTGTCATTAGTTAATTAACTACGATGCATTCCTTAATGAATCTATTGATTTGGTATGCCATGACGTAGTTACATGATATTTGAATAAATCGATTTATGTTATTAAATTAGCAAATACACATCGATATGTTAAAATTAGATGGCAAAGTAATTGGTTTTCTGATAATGATCACGGGGGACAGGAAGTAGTTATTGTTTTTACTCAGGGTCTAATTATTAATATTATTATTATTATTATTATTATTATTATTATTCATTATTGTTTATTGTTGTTGTTGTTTATATTGATGTTCAATATCACTTGCATATTTATGACACACAGATGTTTATATCGCTAGATCGTCGCAATGAGGTATATTTCTCATTTTCCTTGAATAATATTCGGCTATTAATGACTCAAAATCTTAAATGATAAAAAATTAATATTATATATTTGGCATTACCACATTACTTTAATTCCCCAAAACACCATAAATACATATGCGTGCATCTTCAATTACCCCTAAATTACTACAAGCAATGCGAAATCATTATGACACTGATCAATAACATTTGCTTAGCAGTTTTCGTAGCACACCACATGGGATAGAATAATGCTTTTTTACAGCCGTTACCTTTAATAACGAGAGGGCTTGAAACACACAAACTCAGATACACACTCGCTCTCACATATATTTTCAGACATACACAGCTTCTATGTCAAGATACGCCACTATAAAGAATGTTTTAATGCATTTGCAAGGAATAAATAGACTCTCAGGTGTTCGTGGAGATTAGCATAACATAAATATGTTGACTTTACAAGCTTTCAGAGTCAAAACTGTGACCGATAATCATACACTTCAAGGTAAACATAAGTATCCAGCAGAATATTAAATCGTTATTCAAAAGGTTTTGCCAAATATTTTTCTGAGATCTCAACGAAAATTGATATTTTATGGTTATTTTTCTAGCTGTTCTAGGAACACAATTAGGAACACAGTTTGTGAGTAATAGATCATTATCGTACTATCTTATAAGATAAGTGGTTACCAGTTAAAAGTGTAGATTGAAACTATTTGACAAAATTACTCCAGATGTATGAATCAGCAAAGAAGATACTATACTCTAGTAAGCCATCTTCCTAATGAAATTTACGACATTATATAATGTTAAAGCATAACTCATTAAATGGACATAAGTTTTCTGATATATCAAAATAGATTGATTCGTTCTATGTGAAATTCTAACATTCTGTGCGTGATGCTGCATTATTTCATTTAAGTTGGCCTAATGCATTTACTGAATACCTTTACAAAGATTCCGAGGGCTATTTTGGAAAATTTTGATTTCGCTTCATTACCTTTGGAGGTCTCTCGGCCCATTTACCATACCATGTGCACAAAGGTGGCAAAGAAAACACCAATCATCATCAGCATCTACGTATATGGTCAACATTTGTTTGATGTTCTCCATATATTCACAATTTCGAATACTTTGTATAAACTAAGCAACAAATCAGAAAATAAATTGACTTTAAGTTTAATGGTCGTAATAATCAACTAGAATAATAATAATAATAATAATAATAATAATAATAATACAAAAAATGAATACTAATACTTCCGTAATGATGGTAATATTTTAATTTACTTACAACTGAACTAAATTAGAACGTCAATGAAAGATTAAAAAACATGTTTGTTATGGGACTCGGCATATAATGAAATTATAATTATATGTGAGTATTTGACAAAATATAAATGATTGCACCAAGGAGGAAGATCAAAAAGATATAAACGAAATGAGTGAAAAGAATATTATACTCACCTTGTGTTAGTCCAAACACGTGTGATTATCTGTTATGCAGCAAGGATATTTTTGGAATTCAGTTTTAAGTACTTCGTCTTTTTTAAGTGGAAAACACGATATGTATAAATATTGTTTTAATATATATATAAATATATTTTACAGACAACGTCAAATATAAATGTTTATTCAACAGCTTCAAAGCATTATATTAGCTACATGTAAATCGGTTATATTGTACTATTATTAAATATTGTATTTAACAGTAGGCCCCTAAACATTATGTATAGGAAAATATACACACGCGCGCACACACGCATACACATACATACACAAACGCACGCATACACATACACACACAAACACGCGCGCACACACACACACATAAATTAATAAATGAAAATGTATCAGAATAGGTTTTACTTCACAGCTTTATAAGACACTTTCATTTGAGTTATGTTGCTTAAATGATATATTTTGATACATTACAAGAAATGATAAATTATTTTGTAGATCAGCCATTAATTGAACATATTTTGTAATACTTGAATTAACACTATAGTAAATGGGATATAAATATTGATAAATTGTCAATATTTTAGACATTTCAATAGTAAATGATCTTCACCCTCCATATCTCGTAATTCACATTGTGTACAACACTTCATATGTCTGTGTATTATGGGTGCTAACTTGTATTTTATAACAGTGTAATGCCAGATGCAATCGTGTTAAAGACAAACGAAATTTAGTTGACTTTACACATGATAAATACAATTTGTTTCCAAAACCAGTTTTATACAAAATATATGTCTTCCATATGTTTTCCTTCCAATCTCACTCTCTCCTCTACTGCTGTATGTACATATTTATCAAGGTACATCTTGCCCTAGTTTTGTTCGTCTTCCATTCCAGGATCATACCGTCTTCCTTCATTAGTTATTTATATCTGTATTTTCTAACTTTATTTACCCAGTTCTCACAACCAGGTAAAGCTACGTTTACATGCTAATTGAGAATTAATTACATTATATATCTAACTGAATATTTTAATCCAATATTTTAGTATCGTACTTTGTCTAAAATTACAGAGTGGATAATGGACTCAACTCGCCTGCTACAGCAGCATTGCATATATATACGTTAACTCCCAAGTATGCTCTGTACCAGCTGTTTAATATACATTGCATTTTGTTACCTTATTTCACATATTTCGGTACAGTAACACAAAATAAGCATGATGGAGCCAGTGGAAATATTCAATATATAACATTTCAAAGACGCCACGACCTTTTTCGGCTGATTTACCAATGCATGCAAACTTACATTATTTATAGCCATAGTGGTGAGGTTGAAACCTAAATATTATCACCATAAATCCATGTTTTATGAGACCTAAACACCGATCTAGATTTACACTAAAATATTTGGTTTTTGTATGATGACACTTAATTTCCATTTGCTAAAATACTCATGCATTATATCCACTGACGTTGTAATTCTTCCACCGAATTTGATACAGTGACCATGTTATCTGCATTAATTAATAATATGATACTCGTATTACCAACAATTTTACCCCATGTTGATTTCTAGCATTCCATACATCAGGTATATCACTGAGAAAAAATCTAAACAGGAAAAGCTTAGAATGGCACCCTTCGTTTATGGGATTGCTTAATCTAAAATTGTATCAAATGTATCTGAGCCATGACCTTGTGCTTCCAGAGTATTTATAATATCGTGGTAAAATTATGACGTCATATCTGGTGCCGTACAATTAACCATGACGAAATGGTTGTAAAACTCGTCGTCTGGTATATCTTTAAAGTATGGTGTTGTTCACGCCTCAACTATCTCGACGACCGAAATAGTTGGTTTTGGAAGTTTAAGCACATATTAGCTACTTTAGCATCTTCGTAGCGTTTCCTATGATATTGACAACAGTTGCGATAGCGACTTCTAGGCTCCTGATACACCTTGTAATTGTCATGTGTACGAGTACGTTTCTAATCTGTTCAAATTCGCCGAAATGCTAATTTCCTGTCACAGCATTCATTATTACATCATATCGGTTTGTTTACTTTATGCAAATTGTTATTATGAGGTGTGTTTTTTTCTCCGAAGAGGTCGTACCGCTTGTTTGATGGTCCCTGTATATGTCGATAAGCTCAGGAGACGATATATATACTTGTATCCATAGTCACAATTACCATTTTTGGTTAATCCAGACGGCACTTCAATTTCAATGTAAATCATAATGAGCAATGATCTCTGGATACGTCTTACAGATCCTTTACCTCAAACCCTCTCTCAATGCTCATGTCATTGGTTATGGCAAGCATGAAGTCACCCGTACTATGCCAGTTATTAGCAATATGCCATTAAATGACCCTTATTTTTAGCTGAATAATATCTGCCATTTTCTATTCTCATCCTTGTCATTTTGCTTAGATCTAGTAACATTGTCTCATAATTGTTAATAATCTTATCCTCGTTTACACGTAACATGGGTAAACGCTCATCTAACGGATAATTAAGTGATTATCCATCATAACATTATCCTAACTGTTAGCTGTGCTTCCATTAAAATTACACACCACATAAGGGGCGCTCACATCATCATACAGATTATTGATTTGGTGAACAAGTTCCAGATGTATGTCCAAATGTATAGGTTCGTTAATAGATGAACCTTCAGATGACACATACACGACCCAGATATACACCGGCGTAGGGTTACAATAATAGCTATTGTCCAACCCCAACCACAATTTAACCTTAATCTCTGTATCCTACGTAGGTATACAATTTTCAATTGTGCTTTTTACCAGATACATCACACGAGCCGAGTTGCGACGAATTCGTTGCCTCATTACTTGTCAGGTAAGAGACAATACTGTATGGGTCGGAATATGTATATCACATGCCACTAGATCCGTTATTCATGTTTCAGATAGTAAAGCTGTCCATTAATCGTGCAGTATCGTTATCCAAACATATATATCCCCCATTTTCTGTCAGTTCATCAAAATACAAAATGTGTTTTGTCAGTAACTATTTAACTATTGTTTCTTAATAGCTTGAATATATAATAGCAGTAGGTATCATATATCATTCAGCGATACGTAAGTACATAAATCTGAAAGAATGTTCAAGCAAATTCCACTAATCTATTCGTTTGCTCCAAATTGCAGTTCGCATCATATAATGCTGTATATGGTAACATTGTAATACAATTATATCTATAATGAAACCCTTGGTCTGGGTCATACTGAAAAATACACATAGAAATATGAACCATCTCTTCTACCTTAGAAAGATCCTGGAATTTGATAATGGAAACTGGGATTCGTTCGTATCTCAACAACATCAGTTTTTATTATTACGCAGGATCCAGAAGAAGTAAGAATCATTAGAACCTTAAATCAGATATCCAGTAAAGTAGATAGAGCTGCGAGCCAACCGATTAATATAGACTCTAGGTGGCACTGTGAGATATTCATTTTAACCTTTTACTGTAGAAGCCAACTATCAAGTAATGCTGTCAAAGTAAACTTTAAAGATATATTTGGTTGAGGGCGTAAATTATGTGATGTAATTACCTGAATTATTGGTTGTTTCGTACGATATATGTTATGATAATATTTAGGTGAAGTCCATGTAACATGGACAATAATATTGGCCACAATGTAAAATAGTCATAGTTTTGACTTTGACGTGTAGTGAACTTGATCTATGGATATCAACAATATTCTGACTGCAACAATATCAACAAGAAAAATAATAAAACAACTAACACTGGTAACACGTTAGGCGAAAGGGTTAACTCTAAATTAAATAAATTAAAATGCATATATAAAGATAAACTGGTAAATGTAATGTAACCAGTTGTAAATCCATACGTGTTGAAATAAATAAATCCGAGTCATTCCCAGTCATCTCTGGCTTCTTGTTAAAGTATTTTGATATGCTAAGTACGCAAGTTTTTCCAATTGTATATGTTTTCATCTCAGCAATTACACCAAGGGACTAAGATTTTGGGTCACAATGTGGTAATGATACTTCGTCAATTAACTGTAGCGTGCACGAAGGAGCGATAACAGAGAGGCATTAGAGAGATTATTATCTCTTTCTTTCTATTCTATAGGCGGAAAAACATAGTTCAAATGGTTACTCAATATCAGCTTGGGAAATACTAACACATTATGACATTTATTATTCGTCATATATATGGGGGAGGGGGGGGAACGGCACATTTGACGTAAAATGAACACTGAGAAAGGCCGACACAGTAGGCTACTTGTAGCTGGATGCTAATCATTCTTTACCGGCCATGTTAGTTTGATGTTACGTTATTAAATGTCATGTTAGAGACACAAATAAGGCGATACATCAATTTCGGACAGAATGATGGCATTATCTGGCGACTCCGTTAATTTGTTACAGCTATGTAAACATCCTATTGTTTTAATCACATAATGGTCTAATGCTAAACGTATTCTTTGAATTAATATTATCTGTATCAGTATGCCTTTATTTCGTCGTGTAAAATGTAAATCTTTATATACCTTACTATTGTCCGTAAGATTTATACTTTGGAATGTTTTCCATCCAAAAGAAACATCCCCTGAATATTAAGCTATAAAGTGATTATTGTATTCAATAGACCCATTGTATGATGACGTCAAAAACCAAAACAAACCAGCCGCGCTTTGCATTGTGGGATGTATAGGGGGTCCGCTGAGCGACAATACCGTGATAATCCCGCCATTTTAACCTTAAACGTCAATGTTCCGGATCTGTTATAATTTTGTGTCATTAAATATTTAACTAGTGTTTCTCAATAGCTAAATATACAAGATCAGTATGTATTATAGGTCATTCAATGATGCTTAAGTACATAAAGCTGAAAGAATGTTCAAGCACATTCCACTAATCTAGTCGTTTGCTCCAAATAATTGGGCGGAGAATATTGAAAATATTAACACATCATATAATGGTGTATATGCTACCTTTTAATCAAATTATATCTATAATGAAAAGCTTGGTCTGTGTTAAGTTAAAAACATACAGAATTAATATGAACAATCTGCTCTAACTTAGAACATCAGTCTTTACCATTATACTGGAATTAGAAGAACCAAGCAACATAACAACATTTAGCCAAATATCCAGTACAGTAGATAGAGCTGTGATCCAACCGATTAATATAAACACTAGGTGGCACTTGTGAGATATTCATTTTAAACTTGTACTCTAGAAGTAGACAGACCTGTGATATAGCAATTTAACGTTGACTCTAGATGGAGTATCGGAATGACATAGATAGGGAATGAAGAGGTGGTGCTGCAGTTTTTAATGATGCCAGAAACATTGATGGTGTTATCGTCACCCAAAGTGGATGCAAAGGAGTTGTAGTTGCAATCCTATCATTCTACATGTGTCATAGCTACAGGACTAAATGTTCACTTTCATAAACTTTCACACGAAACATCACAGTTCCCACAGTTTTGTTCACACAGAATGTACTAACACCATAGTTTCTGATACGTTTATCATTAGTATATTAACCATTAAGATTAAATATTAATTCACTGTTGGTAAACAAAACTAAAGATACATAAGTATTCTAGCTTATAATTACATGCATAGATTAACATAATTAGCAAGCACATTACTCATAAAGTAACCGAAATGCGTTTTGAAATACTGTATTCAAGTTAGATATGATAAGAAAACATTAACGCCATTTGATAACACATTGAATATTATAATGTGTGATGCATTCACCTTGAAATATATTGACAAATTAGAACGTATCATATTATTTGTTGGAAATTATATTAATAAGACAGACACAGATTCTTCAAATTGTTTCTACAAGTATTATTAAACCAAACAGGTGAAACTAATTTTTAACATTTCCAACAAAGCAGCTTCGTTGTCATGGTATATTCGTGACCATCGCCTTGTTCAAACCCTTCCGGGTTTTTCGTATAACGCTCTTCCTATTGATCTACCTAACTAAACGGTAAACACATTATCCATTAAACAAATCGCTATGACGAGTGAGAATCATTAAGTTTCATATGGTAAACTATGTCATAATGTGAAACTGAGCATTACATACACCACCTATGGAGCGATGATGTTCGTTTGAACTGTCTATAAAACAAATGTAAAACATTTTCTTATGTATACGTAACAATAAAGTGGAAGATACATAGGCATTAAACAATGCAGTTATTGTGCTTTTTCTTCAACAAGAATAAGTAATACCAAGCCATCTACTGGACTCCTCAAGACGCATCTCGATGTCTTCAATGGGACGCTTCGCACGAAACCATTATTATCAACACAGGCTCTGTATCGGATATACGTCCCAGAGATCAACTATTTCTTGGGAGAGAATCGTCTTTGATGATGACAATGTCACCATTATCATATTACGGTGAGGACAATTCCATTTCTGCCAATCTTGTAATGTCAGCAGGTATCTTCCACCTGGTCCAGCAACTATTGGTTGCATATTATACACGTCACATATAGATATCTGTCGATTGAAATGTGCCATGTAGTGGAAATATTACTTCAAATTTCATATGAAGGATGTGGGTTGGGGTTAGAGCTTCAGTGTCGTTAGGATCTAATGAGGTTGTCGTTACGGATGTTGAATTGATAATGGCTTCCAACTCGTATATAGCTGAACAAGTACTTTACGGATCGTTGGAATCTGACTTTCCCATGAACAACCAAAATGACTCCTTGCTGATGGGTTGATTACCAATGGTTATTGTGCTTCAGTAGTTGCATATAGTTATTGTCCTCCATTTCAGAGAGTGCGTCACGGAGTTCTGTTTCGTCACCATTACAATTTGTGCCATTGTCACATCTTAATTGGATGACCGGACCTCGCCTACCTATGAATCGTCGTAGTGCGTGTAAGAAACTATCAGTGTCCAGCGATACATATACTTCAATGTGAACAACAAGACTAGCGAGACATGAGAAAATACATCATAACGTTTATACACGTTTGGCCTTGTTTGATCGTAAATGGCACAAAAACGTTAACATCAGTGTAACTGAAAGATGGCTATATTCTACTTATCTTTTGCACTGCAGCAGGTTTTCTGAGTTTGGAACTTGTGAGACAAGAAGTAATCATAGTTCGTACAGCTTAGTTGGGATGAATGGTATTAGTTGGGATGAATGGTAAAGTATGAAACCCGAAGGCTTGGCAGAACGTGAGTGCTACCAGCATGTACTAATTTAGCATATACACGGCCGAAATCAACCACGGGACGTGAGACTTCTTGGGAAGAAGGAAAGT
>JAODUP010002109.1:0-16574 GCA_025642065.1 Paralvinella palmiformis | reverse complement strand
ACTGGACATAACTGGACCTGGAAAGAAAACTTTTCCCCACAAACAACTAAGGTGAATTATAAAACAACTAAACTTGTTATATAAAACACACCAACCACACGAGCTTTGCCCAATGCCCCCGCTAATCGATCAGTGTTTCTATTCCATAGATCATGTTTTAAGAGCGTACTTGTCTGCTACAGTCATTTAAATGCTGGAAAACCCCCAAAAATTAAACGGCGTGCCTCCAAAGACGCAAATAGTGCACGGAATATACAGCTCTAGATCAACTTTTCTTAAAACGCATGGACCTGGAAACATACAGTCTCCACGCACAAAAAAGGGAACATCTTAACCGCAGCATAATATGCCTTGTGATATTTGCTGGAGGGTCAAATTCCTCATAAGCATACAAATCCAATAAATTCTATGACCTCTCGCCTTTTATATAAATAAAAAAAAAATTGGAAAAAAAAAACACAAACCTCAATTCTGGCACGGGCAATGTGTGTTTTAGCTGTGTATAATAAGGCACAGGCACAGAGAATCTCGAACCGTGAATTCAAACTCTGGACGTTTCTTCAGGGGACTGAATCCAGAGTGGCGACTTTTCTTGCTGAGACATGTGTAATGTCTCACCAGTCCCTAAGCCGCCAAGCAAAAACAAAAAGCGAATCACCTACAGCCGTGGAGTTTGGGAGTAGAACACCCAAGTCAGATCACGGCAGTAATGAGAATGTTTATTTTAATTATCTAAGCACCCCTATTTATAGCTTTTTTTTAATTGCTTATCTTTCTTAAAAGCAATACTATATAAACCATATCCCCAAATTTCCCTTTTTAAAATCAGTTTTTAAACGGGCAGGCTCAGAAGGACTACTATTAAAACTGTTTATCAATTTCTATTAAAAGACTGCATCTCGCTGAACAGACCTAATAGGGCATAGCTTCCTCGTTTGAACTATTATCATTTTTAAACCTGACCTAATTTATGCTATTCTAACTATTGTAGTTCTTAAATGTTATTTATGACCCAACCACACGAGCTTTGTCCAATGCCACCGCTCGAGATGCGATGCAGTGTTTCTATTCCTGAGTCAGGAGTAATGCTTTAAGAGCGTACTGTGTCTCACAGTCATTTAAATGCTGGATAAAGGCCAAAACTTTAAAAAGGGGTGCCTCCAAAGACGCAAATAGTGCACGGAATATACAGCTCTAGATCAACTTTTCTTAGAACGCATGGACCTGGAAACATACAGTCTCCACGCACAGAAAAGGAACATCTTAACCCCAGCATAATATGCCTTGTGATATTTGCTGGAGGATCAAATATCTCATAAACATACAAATCCAATAAATACTATGACCTACTCGTCACTATTATAACAATTTACATCGGCGCTTTAGCAGACCGTTATGGCGGAATTGCCGTTCTATATATTAACATTTTCAAATCAGACCTAATGTCTGCTATACAAACTATAAATATAATATAGGGTTTTATTAATGACAAGGAGACTAAAGTTAGCCTTGAATGTCATAGCACAGACTGGACATAACTGGACCTAGGAAAGATAATTCTATTCCCACAAACAACTACGGTGAATTATATATACAACTAAACTTGTTATATAAAACACACCAACCACACGAGCTGTGTCCAATGCCACCGCTCGAGATGCGATGCAGTGTTTCTATTCCTGAGTCAGGAGTACATGCTTTAATAGCGTACTGTGTCTGCTACAGTCATTTAAATGCTGGATAACCAGGCCAAACACTTAAACGGCGTGCCTCCAAAGACGCAAATAGTGCACGGAATATACAGCTCTAGATCAACTTTTCTTAGAACGCGAGGACCTGGAAACATACAGTCGCCACGCACAGAAAAGGAATCTTAACCAGCATAATATGCCTTGTGATATTTGCTGGAGGGTCAAATACCTCATAAACATACAAATCCAATAAATACTATGACCTACTCGTCACTATTACATCGGCGCTTTAGCAGACCGTTATGGCGGAATTGCCGTTCTATATATTAACATTTTCAAATCAGACCTAATGTCTGCTATAAAAACTATAATTATAATATAGGGTTTTATTAATGACAAGGAGACTAAAGTTAGCCTTGAATGTCATAGTACAGACTGGACATAACTGGACCTAGGAAAGATAATTCTATTCCCACAAACAACTAAGGTGAATTATATATACAACTAAACTTGTTATATAAAACACACCAACCACACGAGCTGTGTCCAATGCCACCGCTCGAGATGCGATGCAGTGTTTCTATTCCTGAGTCAGGAGTACATGCTTTAAGAGCGTACTGTGTCTGCTACAGTCATTTAAATGCTGGATAACCAGGCCAAACACTTAAACGGCGTGCCTCCAAAGACGCAAATAGTGCACGGAATATACAGCTCTAGATCAACTTTTCTTAGAACGCGAGGACCTGGAAACATACAGTCGCCACGCACAGAAAAAGGCACATCTTAACCGATGTGTGTGTGTATGTGTGTGTGTATTGGTATGTGTGTGTGTATTGGTATGTGTGTGTGTATGTGTGTGTGTGTGTGTGTGTATGTGTGTGTGTGTATTGGTGTGTGTGTGTGTGTATGTGTGTGTGTGTGTGTGTGTGTGTGTGTGTGTGTGTGTGTGTGTGTGTGTGTGTGTGGTGTGTGTGTGTGTGTGTGTGTGTGTCAGTTACACTCTTTTCACACAGAAGGTTATTACATAAAATCAACACTGGATTCATTTTTTCCAATGGGTAAATGTTTTATGATCAAATTTAATTTAAAATATGAATTATTTGAGCCTAGGTCACTGATAGGAGATGACATCGTAGTTGAATATAAGATAGGCCAAGTTAGATAGCTTAGAATATACATTTTAATCCTATTCCACAATATGCTATGATTGTAATATAGAATTATATTAAAGGAGATGTGGCACTAATCCTTGCTACAATTTACAATTAAATAGGCCGATACTATTTAACGTTTTCATCAATCGAACATAATCTATTTTTCCTAAATATATCATGAGCACAGAATGTCTTCAGTTGCTATTAGGAGCAGATAAACGAATTGGTAGCAACATATTGCGTCAAGTTCATTATTCCAGTGTTCATGTGTGTATTATATAATATAAGCGGTGATGGCTTAATACAAAAGACAAATGATCATACGCCATTCACATATCAAGGACTCATTATTATATATAGTTTTAACATACACCCAGACAATTCATTGAGTTACCTTTAAAACTTTACAAATATTTAAGAGAGCTATGGCAATTGTCTCATCTTTGAGTGTATCTTTCATGTTTCAATTTGCAATTGTACAACGTGGCCATACAGAATCTGCCAGTCTTGTGATCCCTTCTGTGCTTGGACGTACGGCACAGTTAGAAGATATGCCCACGAGATACCATGTCAAGTTCATTACAACGTTGAAATCATCCATCAGCAGACGTCTAACACTGCAATGTGCCACTGTTCTCGATCCACGCTTCAAGTTAGACTGGCATTCTTCAGCTGACCAGTTAGCATCAATGAAACAGACACTCAATGCAGAGGTCATGCATATGCAATACCCACTTGAACTACAGATTTCACAGGATGATCTGGAAACCCACAGGAAGCGATCCAATGTGTTCTCCTTTATATGGAAATCGGAGGGTTGCCACACAATTTCATAAGTAGACACTGAGATATCAGATTACTTTGGTCAGCAATGCATTGCAGAGGACACTAATGCATTATCTTATTGGCAGCAACAACAGCTGAACTTTCCGACACTCAGCA
Source organism: Paralvinella palmiformis (assembly GCA_025642065.1). Taxonomy (NCBI): domain Eukaryota; kingdom Metazoa; phylum Annelida; class Polychaeta; order Terebellida; family Alvinellidae; genus Paralvinella; species Paralvinella palmiformis. The sequence goes on along the minus strand of JAODUP010002109.1, from coordinate 12,787 downwards.
AGCTGGCTAAACAGTACCTCACTGTACCGGCCTCTTCCGCTGCAGCAGGATTGGTTTTTGACTGTAAAAAACTGTTAATTACTGTAAAAAACGTAGAATACTTTTCAAATGTAAAATACTGTAAAAACGTCATTCATTATAACTATTACCCAATTCTACTAGTCTTAGTGGATGTCATTCCACAGATTTATGCTATATTGTCTTTCACATACATTAATATTTATTAACACACTACTCAATATTTGACACATGAATCTGTACATGAATACTAAGAATATAGCAAAAATAATGACAGAAATCATTCTGCACACGAAGTGAATATTGTCCATCTGTTAATAGTCTAATTCAAAACTGCCTCTGAGAATCCTATAGCAGAATACCAGCTTAAACGTTTTGCAGTTGCCTAGATGATTGCGCACTTTAGTGTAAATATTTTCAAAGTTGGAAAATATTTACTCAATTAATGCTGATGAAACTGAATCCATTGAACATATTGTGTAGTGGACTTGCTTTCTGGCAGCATTGTTAACTTGTTGATGACCACACCTTTTGCACTTTGCATATTTCGTATGTTCAACGGTAACACGTAAACAGAATTCCCACATGGAATTCTGTAGCCTTCTACCTTTATACAAGACTAAAGGCTGAATATCAAATAATAATCACAGTTTTATTTCAAACTTGTCTATTCAGGTATGTATCAATGTGATCATGAGAAAGTTTAGCACTGCTTCAAATTAAAGTCATTCTGCCTTTATGTCACATTTTAACACTATATGTCACCTGGGAAATAGAAACAACTTATTAATATCAGAGTACATGTATGTGTCAACATTGGATAGAGGGTTATTCCAAGACCAGTAGATTATCTGCTGTAGATATAAGTAGTAATTATCCGCATACCAGATATAGTTAAGTAAGTCAGTGAGGGTCAACTAGACTGGATATTGGGTTACCATAATGTGGATTAGTCTGTTAACTGAAATGCTGTTTATGTATTACAGTCATGTTGTAGAAGATGTTGTTATATTGTTATCATTTTACTACTGTGTAGCTGCATTTTGTTTAAATTGAGTGTTTTACCAGTCAGTATAAAAACTGTAAAAAAAGTTTTGCATGACGTTAATACTTGTTAATTAACGGTGTTAATAACGTCTGCCAACCCTGCGCTCCAGTTGAGCGACTATTCAGTATAGCTGGAAGGATCATCCACCTGGACAGATGCTCACCGAAAGACCATATATTCGAGACCCTTATGTTCATGCGAATGAACTCCAAGCAGTATTTTTCTATTGAAGTTGACAATATGTGAATCAATATGACCATATAAATGTTATAACTGAAAATGAATAAACCTGAAAGATATTTACTTGTCTTGTCTTTTCTTGCATTCAAAAATATATACCCAATTACAACACACACCGCACAGAAAATGTAACTGTAAATGTATTTAGATATATTTGGAATGTAACAGAAATGTATCTAGATACATTCATAAATAATGTATCTAGGTATGCAACTGTATCTAGATACATTTGAAATGTATCTGTCCCAAGTCTGATCGGGGTCTCTAATCAGTATTCTGTCTATGGCTGAACATTTTAGCTCAGAAAAGGCTGACAAATTGTAATCTAGGAAACGTTATCAAACTATTGAAAGTTACAAATGACTGTTAGATATAATCAAATGTTAATATATCAGTCGCTTAAAGACTATCTTCTTAGTATCAAACAAATACATATTTTACCGAGCTGTCACTTTGTGATAAATAAAATATACAACCAATTTATGGTGGACAGTATTACCAATTATAGTATTACTATTTATAGTATAACTAATTCCCAATTCACTGTACGGGCTTCAGTTTCCATTTACGCTAATAATAATTACGTTTCAAGTATTTTAATTAAATGTTGTTATCATTGTTTTGTTCTTGTTCTTGCTCTCTCTTCTTGTATGCGATACGTCATTATATTCATTATTTAAAATTGTATAATTAGAATAAGACTAAACTATTATTCTGAAGATAAACGATGGCATTTTGTTTACGGTTCAACTTTTCTAATTGGCATTCTCTTTACGACCCAACATTGACCTTACAATAACTCGTCAAATTATAATTTTATCATACTTCAGAAACAAAACTACCCTATGTACACTCTTCTCTGAGAACTTACAACAGATCGTGAGGTTCAGCAATATCTATAGATATATCATTGGTGGCTTGTCGTCTTCAATCCGTCATTAACTGATACACGTGCCATGACAGGCCTAAAACAACCCGTGATCGCGGATAATCGCCCTCAGACCGATTCATTTAGGTCATTATCACAAATGTTGGTCATAACATCATATATTTATTTAACTTTCCTCTATCAAAATCATTTCTTGTTTAGTAGGGCTTATATATATATATATATATATATATATATATATATATATATATATATATATATATATATATATATATATATATATATATTTCCAGTTATCAAAGTTTAGTTTCAGTGTCACAAATACTTGTATATCACAAGCATTGCAGTTATACAAACTTCATTTCTCTAGATGATACAATCGACTGATTTACTGCACATACAATACATTTCTTTACAAGAATTGAGCACCGTGGGACATCAGCCGAGATGCTTGTTCCATGTAAACTGTATTTCCGACGAAGATGCTCACAATGCATTTCTATTAATATAATATGTCTTTTCTCTTCTAAATTAATAAGATTTGTTGATATCAAATGGATTCAATAAATCAACATTAGAAGGACGACAATTAACCGATTATCCATAATTACCAAAATAACTAAGTAATTCATGTCACACTGGAAGCATCAGATGACTATCGATGTATACAATCAATGATCTGTTGATTCAATAATCAATAAAATATTTTAAGTAAGATAAATGTGGCTATGATGTGTATGGCGGCCTCTCAGTTTCATCGTTCTGTAGGTGGTGAGTGTGTTAATTAGATTATTTTGGATTACTTTGGATTGTTTGGGGTCAGTTCTTGTGCATCTAACATGCAATAGAACTTCTAATTGTCATCTTTAGTTACGTTATACTTGTGGACTTTGAGATTTCCTGTTGTGAACGTTCCTTAATAAATTTCAATAGAACAGTCCGATTATTATTCCTATTCGTCCAAGAAGGTTCTGTTCTTTAGACCATATTTGCACAGCCGTCCTTGGTCCTTAGATGACAAACTATAATAAATCTAAATGCGTGAATTATCCCGGTACACATAGGTCCTGGTGGATTCTTTTGTCGTGTTGGTACCTACATAATTTTCGCAGCGTGTTCCATTCAGGTCTCTGGACGCAAATCGGGGTTGAAAAATTTGGAAGATTGGTAGATATTTATAATAAACACATGATTTGTAATTCAGGTTGGCATTCACAGCAATGCATCAAAGGTTAAAACGACATTTTTGCGGGGCTAGCTTATATCAGATCATATTCCAGGAATGGGGAAGCAGGTAAATTCTATTTTTAAGGCTTTTTATTATCAAATACGAAATTCCATCGAGCGCCTTAATCAACCTGAGTTGCTCTAAGACTCTTTTTGCACGTAAAACGACTTTAAATCATACTGTGGCCCGCACAGCACAAACATTTTACATATAAATGCATAATTGGCTAATTGAAATAGGCCAGTTTTAAGAAGCTTACATGTGTTTCCTGATTCATTGTAATCTTATATGATCAGGCAACTTGTTTCATAATCTGGCAACTGATGCTCTGATAGATACCTCTCCATACATACTACATTCCTATCGGGAAATATTAAATATGAGGAAGATTAAAATAGCTATAATTAAAGAAAATGTTGACTGTCAGTGGTATCATGTATTGCACTCAAAGAAAAACAAAACATTTTCTGATAACTTTTTATTAAACTTTTAGGGAATGTTTAAACGTTAAATTGTTATCATATATTTCTGACTGATCAATACAAACGGTATTGTGTTCATTTATCTTGGTTAACGATAACAAAAATAAACATCAGCATATATATTTAATGACGTTTTAATTAAAAGTATATAATTATCCATACACATATAAATGTGTTTCTTGCATAAAGAACAACCAGTTATTTTACCTGTCTTAGGTACAAATTCATACTTCGCCAGCGATTTATTTATGATTTCCGACGTCTGCATAGCCGAGCTGGTAACACCGATAGCCATAGATACCGTACACCAGGGTTCAAATCTCAACCTGAATTTGGCTTGGATGTGTTCGTTAGTTCAATTCGGCTTATGACATAAGTAATGTCTCATCAAAGTGACTTTTTATACCCGATACAAACATTATTCTATATTAATACAATTCTGTATACCTTTGTGATAAAACTATAAAGCTAGCGGCGTCTACACATATCTACATATATCAAAGTATATTGTACATATAAACTAAAGTTATATAATTTGCCTTTTTTAATTGAAGTATCGTTATTAATATTCCATCATCATTTATGTTTGTTATTAATATTTAGGTCATTTAGATAGTGCCGTGATTAATAATAATATGTGATATTTATATAGCGCCCTATTCAGCTAGAAGCTGCTCTAAGGCGCTTTACAATATTATTTACAATATTATAATCCCTGACTCAGACCTGTTTCCACCCAGACATATCTCAACCCCAAAGGAGCATATTATGCATCCTGCCATTATAGGCGCAAAGCGTTACTCAAACACATAGCCATCGCGTCCTGTCAGGTATTCATTTGTTATGGATGAGTGAACCAGTCGCCACATGACAGCATTGCAGCTCACGGAGCCTCGAACCCGCGACCATTCTGCTACGAGTCGTACGCTCTAACTAACTGCGCTATAACGGCTCGATGTTTGTGATATTTGGTTCCCTTGTCAGACGTCCATTGGCCATATATTCCAGATTCTACAAACGCTGACGCTAAACAACTCAACTCCTATAATATATATCGGAAACGGACTCCAAGCCCAAGATAGCACAGTATACAACAAAATATTACATATTGGTAATCATTTTCCAATTGTAAACGACATAAAATACATACTTTATTATTTTCATTTATCACACATCTATTTTACTGCTAAAAGAAACAAATTAATTTGTATACATATGGACGGAAATATGATATTAATTAATCTTCATGATATAACAAATTGTTCATGTTTAGACACGAGACAGAATGTGCCGTAAATTTAAAAAGAAACAAAAACTAAAAACATGATATTTCAGTATAACACTTAATTTACTCTATATATAAAACATGTTTTGCCGAGGCTAAACATACTACTCACTAACTCATAATTCTAGATAAGTTGAGGCACTTAGATAGTTTTAGTCATATTTGGAACAACATTTTCCCTGAGATAATTTGTTTGATGTTCTATTATTGTTATCTCGTGGACCACAGTTTTCAGTTATTAGTCTTTTGATTTTCACCATGTAAACACGTCTTCTTGGGACCATTGCACAGCTGTATGGTCTGAAATAGCACTTATATGCTGGTGATACACAGGTATACATATGACTTGATCATAATAATGAATTAAATTTGTCTTCTTGTGTCTATGCATGACTCAAATCATTTTACAAATTAAATGATGGTAAAACAAATATTTTCTACCTGGCTTTCCCATATGAAAAATACTATCATAAATGATTGGTGCTTCTTCTTACATTACCATTAAAACATTAGTTAACAAAAACAAGGGGTTATGTTTGACAATGTATTAATCTGTATAAACATGTCACATCAGGTATGCCGAGCTGTCTACATCAATCTTTAGAACATCCATGGTCTAAAAGCATTATTGATACAAGAATTACTTATTACTGTGATACCTGTATTTGTAGCACTCCTGTTAAATGGTATATCTTATTATCACATCAACCGCCTTCAGCGAATTCATAATAGTGGATCTCTCATAGTTAAAATTACTCGAAATATGATCATATCACCACAATTCTTCACAATTTGTATAGGTTACCTGTTAGATTTCAAGATTGTGTGATTGTGTGGTTATGCATTAGCACGTTATCCCGAAAACCCACAAGTTGCCATGTGATGTTACTAAGATTCCAAATATTTTCTAATAACTACCCATCGCTGGTTGTATTCTCTGTCATGAAAATATAAAACTCGAGGAAGATTTAGCAAGTCTTTAGTATCGTTAATCACAAAAGGTTGATGGAACTAAAATACACCAATTTTCCAAATTTACCACAAATTATATATTCCCGCCTTGGCACGTCTTATGGATATAAACAAAATATGTTTGACAAATATAGGAAAATAGTGTAAGTCACCGGTTTATTTAGCTTCGACACTGATACGATCTAGAATATATAGTAGAATGGCTAGCACCTATAAAAATATCCTACAGAGACAAGTATGATAGGAGTCAAACTGAAAGTTTGAAGGTTTGCAGGTTGTGCTATATCTACTATGCCACGGGATAGTTCACATTGGGTTAACTCCACCATTTTCACAATTATTTTTGTCTTCTGAGAGTTGACGCAATATACACAAACAGTAATAAAAACCAGGACGTCCCGTCATAGATCCCAGACTGTATTTCATAAAATTAATATCATTTGGGGAACAAATTCATCCATTTATGTAATTATCTAAGAATCTTTTATAAAATATTAGACAAATTATATATATTACAGATGTCACTTCTGAGAACTTGTCGTTGCTCCAGCGATTCCATACATTGCCAGCTCTTTGACAATGATATTATTTTTATGATGAAATATTAATCTCTCCTACTGTAGTAATATTGTATTAATCATTTAATGCCATGATTCATATTTAGTCCCGACGTAGCAATGGATTCTCGAGGATTATAGTGTGAATGTTGTAATCACTAAGGAAAAATATTACCATGTCGCATTTATTATTTGGTTGATAAAACTGGCCGCTGATATCCGTTACCAACTGGATAGAACAAAACACCAGAATTGTAAGTCAGAGGCCCTTTAATCATAAAAGGAAACGAAATAAAGAGCAAAATGCGTTAAGATGATGAAATATTATCAAACGTTTGTTACACAGATCTACCAATAACTTAGCAACCTTTAGAATACATAAATAGCAACCATAATATCGTCATATTGTCATTGCAACGACTTCATATTTTGATGACAATGGCAAAGGTCTAACTATTAAACATTCTCCATATTTGTCTATTACTTAAAAAGTAAAGTCAAGAAACTAATCTTTCATTGTCGTAAGAGATAAAAATAAAACGACATAACGTTTATATAATATTATGATTTGTTATTGTACTTGCAGCGTTTTACATAAAAATAACACCGCAAATACATTGGTGTCAAAATCTCACCAAGCAGCCCTTGTTGTTGTTGTTGTTGTTGATGCTGCTGTTTTAACCACTGTTCCTCCAGTTACTGCGCAACGTGTTATATTACGATATACTTTTGATTTAAGATTTGCTTACACTTGTCTTCTGACCCACAACAAAACAAACACACACACACACACACACACACACATATATATATATATATATATATATATATATATATATATATATATATATGTATGTATACTAGAATCTACAGTCAAAAATCGTTATATGATTTTTGACTGTTAATAAACTATAATATATTTGGAGAACGGACATCAACAGGTGTGCAAATAAAGAATCACATGATCAACCTCATGTTATTTGTGAGGAAACAACACCCATTACAAGGAAATAATTACGTCATTACGTCACTGAGCGGGGGTTATACGTGCTGGTGGCGATGTAACACGACTGATTTCAACATGTTTACCTACAAGCTGAGGAGCCAGTAGTTTTACAATACGTGATATGTTTTACCTTGATCGTGACATGATCAACAACTGACCCGGGGACAAACGTGACATATGTACCACTGGGAAATGTAATATAAACGTCAACATATTATATGGTATATCTTAACAGAAGTTAAATATGGAGTTAAATGTCCCCTTAGAACATATAACGTGTTCTAAAGGCATTCACTTGAAGAAATATGTTCTCTAAATGACAAGGGAACAAAACAGAAAAGGGGGAAGTAATGTTTTCTGAGGACCTTTATAAACCAATAAATTATAATAAAAATGTTCGTTGTTTCGAAAATAATCAGTTACTCCAGGAGTTGGCAACATCTGGTGAATAGTGTATTTGCTCAATACTGTTCTCTAAGGGGCGAAATTAGAACCAATGCAATTTTAGCGAACTTCTGCAGAAGTATTCCTATGAGGAGATTTATATTTGTCAATTAATGGGATATAGATGGGATGAAATGGTATGAACAATTAAAATTAATTTTCTCTGTGTAAAAAGAAGCTACGTAATGCAAATCAGAATAATATGTCTGTTTTTGTTTATTGTTAACGGACTAAGGGAGCTAAAATAGTCTAATGTGTGTCAAAGCGATGATTGTTGAGATTTGTTGTACTTTTTTCATTGTAGTTTCACATAAATGTGAGTCATACTGTAAACATGATGTCCGACGACAAAATAAATTGTTAAAGCCCACAATTGTTCTGTTTGCAATAACTTTCATCAGTATGGCTGCAGAAGCAACGTGACTGGTTACAGCTCATGTAAGAGCTCAATAATACAGCATTTAGGCTAAAGCTAAGCAGCTCAAGATCAAACATACTGGCAAGACAGAAGATAATATCAAGGATACTGAAATGTTGAAAGAAACGACGAAGAAAGATTGGGAGATATATATGCACAAAGGCAGAGAATTGTAAAGATTCCATAAGAGAAGCGATACTATTACTTAGAAGTCACGTTCAACAACCCCAATAGTTCATCACATGGTTTGCATAAGTTGATGGAAGCAATTCAAGTTCCAGTGGAAGAATAGGATGTAAAGACGGTGAAGACTTTGCATCACAAGTGGTTGAAGAGCAATGATGAACTCCTAGAGACAGATGACTAGTATAGACTAATGATGACAGAAAAAGAGGAAGCAAATTATCACAAAAGACTGTAGTGAAATTGATTTGGAATACTCCACATTGAAGGTTCAGTTGGAGGAATGGCTTTTGGAAAGGGAAGAGAGGAATCCCAATTGCCAGTCTGGTGTCTCGAGAACTAACTCACTGAGATATCTCGTTAGTTCTAGTTGGAGAGTGATAAACAACTTGCAGTGTTGGCCATTAAACAGAGAAGCCTGAAGACCAAAAATAAAATTGAACAGGAAAGGTTGAATCTCACAATAATGGAAGAACTGTTATATTGAAACTAGAGCAAGGGTATTCCATTGTGCATTCTCGGTAGAATAGACTGAGTCAAGAAAGTTTATTTGCATCGTAAAGCTGAAGAATAATTAGGTGACAATTAGGTTGACAATTAAACCAGTCAGAGGAGACCCAATGCAGTATAATCGGTTTCTTCATCTATTCCAGAGCAAGGGGTCAAACAAATGTGATGATATTGAAGAGAAATCGGAACTCCTAGGACAATTCACTAAAGATTATGCACATGTTGTGATAATGGGCTATCTATGGTTAATACTAGACAGCACTGGAAGAACTACATAAGAGATCTGGTGATCCCAAGATAATGATTATCCCCAACACGCAGAAGGTAATGGAGTGGCTTACTATAAGAGCTGACAACCACCGATACTTGTAAAAGTTTGGCATCTTCTTACCTCAATGTGAACATGCGGTAGCATGTGTGGATGGTATGTAAATATTAGGATTTAGTGAGAATGTCAAGAAGATCTTCAGCAAGCTGCCGTTTTGGGATGCATGATAATTGGAAGAACTTGGTGTATCAGTTGAAGGAGAACAAGAAGTCTGTCAACTTTACACAGCTAGTTCAGTTTGTTAGAAAGGAGAAGTCGAATGACCCCTTGATTGGGAGAGACGCCTTGAATGATAACACCATGTGGAAGGAACAATACCAATCAAGTTAGGTTAACACGCCTAGCAGATCAAATGGAACTTTCGCCATAAGGATCAAATCACTGAAATGAATACGACACTAACTGCTGATGGGGTGTAGTTCAACATGAATAAAATCCACAAGTGACAAACAGGAGTAATTTAGTGGGTACACTGCACCATGTGCTAACTGGTATGCAAAAGATCAGTTCACTGTCATATAGCGGCAGACTTCAAGTACTAAAACAAAATGCATTATGTTATGGATGCCTTCGTATTGGTCATGTGGTTAGAAATCGCAAGAACAGATATACCTGCATATACTGCAAGAAACGCCACCCATTAGTGCTTCATGTAGAGGGAGGGACACATAAAGCAAAGGATAGTGCCACAACGCCAAGGGTTGTGGTCAATACAAGCGTTGCAAACAACCTGATGTCACTATGACGGTTGTCCCAATTAGATTTGGCCGCCGAGATGGAGCTTTCTCATGTGTGACATATGCCTTTATGGACCACAGTAGTAATATTTCGTTCATATCAGAATCACTACAGCAGTAATTAGGGTGTCATGGGGGGGGGGACAAAACTCTCTATGGAGACTATGGAAGTTCAATACGTAATGGACAGCACTGCAATGAAGGGTATTCATATTACCGTATTTATTGAGAGGCAATTTGTCAACCTGCCGATACTTTATACCAAAGATATCATTCCAGGGTTCAAGGACCACATTCCAACTAATGGTGACATAGGTGAGAAGATGGGAAGATGGCAACATCAAGACTGATCCAAGGATCTACCGTATTACTGTGCACATATTTTGTGTTGCATCTTCGCCGAGTATTGCATGCACCTGCAATAGTATCTGACTGGATGAGCTGAGTTTTCGGGATGACTTTCTAATGGACACCAGTTCACACAGGTATTCTGATCCCATATAGATTTATAAAGTGTTAGCCAATATAAATTTTGAATAATTGGGGTGATGTGATCATATATTCGAATATTAGACACTATGCGAGCTGCACTATTCTTATTTCACTGAAGGCTATTGATGTTATAATCATATATGCCATATAACAGGGACTTATAATAGTCTAATCTAGGCATAGCAATGCATGGAAAACAGTTAAAAATGTTTCTTGTGTCAATAATGTTTTTAAACATTTGATGTTCTTGAGATGGTAAAGGCAGCTCAAAATAAAGATGTTAATATATTGGGCACAAATAACCCGTAGATTTGTACTGACCCATTATGGGGTAATCGAAAATGCACCCATCTGTAATGCTTGTGTCTTTAGGGATTTAACACGATGTGGTGATGATAATTATATAATATCTATATGAAGTAACATCAACCCATAGTAATATTTGTAATATTTGTCTGAGGTAACGTGTGTGTGTGTGTGTGTGTGTGTGTGTGTGTATGTGTGTGTCTGTGTGTGAGTGTGTGTATGTGTATGTATGTGTGCGTGTGTGTGTGTATGTCTGTGTGTGTATGTGCGTGTGTGCCCGCGCGTGTATATATATATATATATATATATATGTGTGTGTGTGTGTGTGTGTGTGTGTGTGTGTGTGTGTGTCTGTGTGTGTGTTTTAGCTGTGTATAATAAGGCACAGGCACAGAGAATCTCGATCCGTGAATTCAAACTCTGGACGTTTCTTCAGGGGACTGAATCCAGAGTGGCGACTTTTCTTGCTGAGACATGTGTAATGTCTCACCAGTCCCTAAGCCGCCAAGCAAAATCAAAATACGAATCACCTACAGCCGTGGAGTTTGGGACTAGAACACCCAAGTCAGATCACGGCAGTAGTGAGAATGTTTAGCTTAATTATCTAAGCAGCCCTATTTATAGCTATTTTTTAATTGCTGTATCTTTCTTCAAAGCAATACTATATAAACCATATAACCCAATTGTCACTGTCTTCAAAGATCAGTTTTTACAACGGGCAGGCGTCATGAAGCGACTACTATTAAAACTGTTTATCTTAATTACTATTAAAAGACTGACATCTGCGCTGAAGCAGACCGTAATAGCGCGTCATAGCTTCCGTACTGTTTGAACTATGCTATCATTTTCAAATCTGACCTAATTTATGCTATTCTAACTATTGTAGTTCTTCAATGTTATTTATGACAAGCAGATTAGAGCTAATCTTGAATGTCATAGTACAAACTGGACATAACTGGACCTAGGAAAGATAATTCTATTCCCACATACAACCAAGGTGAATTATATAAGTTGTTATATAAAACCCACCAACCGCGCGAGCTGTGTCCAATGCCACCGCTCGAGATGCGATGCAGTGTTTCTATTCCTGAGTCAGGAGTACTTATAATGCTTTAAGAGCGTACTGTGTCTGCTACAGTCATTTAAATGCTGGATAACCAGGCCAAACATCTAAACGGCGTGCCTCCAAAGACGCAAATAGTGCACGGAATATATAGCTCTAGATCAACTTTTCTTGAATGCAGGGACCGGGAAATATGGTCTCCACGCATAGAAAACGGAACTTTCTCAACCGCAGCATAATATGCCTTGTGATATTTGCTGGAGGGTCAAATACCTCATAAGCATACAAATCCAATAAATGCTATGACCTACTCGTCACTATTACATCGGCGCTTTAGCAGACCGTTATGGCGGAATTGCCGTTCTATATATTAACATTTTCAAATCAGACCTAATGTCTGCTATACAAAGTATAATTATAATATAGGGTTTTATTAATGACAAGGAGACTAAAGTTAGCCTTGAATGTCATAGTACTGACTGGACATAACTGGACCTAGGAAAGATAATTCTATTCCCACAAACAACTAAGGTGAATTATATATACAACTAAATTTGTTATATAAAACAAAACCAAAAGGA
>JAODUP010002110.1:0-16197 GCA_025642065.1 Paralvinella palmiformis | reverse complement strand
CTTAATCCAGGTTATATTTAATGTTTATATATGTCTTAATACAAGTTATATTTAATGTTTATATATGGTCTTAATACAAGTTATATTTAATGTGTTATATATGGTCTTAATACCAAGTTATATTTAATGTGTTATATATGTCTTAATACAAAATTATATTTAATATTATATATGGTCTTAATCCCAATTATATTTAATGTGTTATATATCCTCTTAATACTAAATTATATTTAATGTGTTATATAGGGTCTTAATACCAAGTTAGATTTAATATGTTATATATGCTCTTAATGCCACATTATATTTAATGTGTTATATATAGTCCTAATACCAAGTTATATTTAATGTATTATATATGCTCTTAATGCCAAGTTATATTTAATGTATTATATATGCTCTTAATACCAAGTTATATTTAATGTGTTATATATGCTCTTAATACTAAATTATATTTAATGTTTTTTATATGGTCTTAAAACCAAGTTATATTTAATGTGTTATATACGGTCTTAATACTAAATTATATTTAATGTGTTATGTATCCTCTTAATACTAAATTTTATTTAATATGTTATATATGGTCTTAATACCAAGTTATATTTAATATGTTATATATGCTCGTAATGCCAAGTTATATTTAATGTCTTATATATGGTCTTAATACCAAGTTATATTTAATATGTTATATATGCTCTTAATGCCAGGTTATATTTAATGTGTTATATATAGTCTTAATACCAAGTTATATTTAATGTATTATATATGGTCTTAATACGAAGTTATATTTAATGTGTTATATATGGTCTTAATACCAAGTTATAATTAATGTGTTATATATGCTCTTAATACTAAATTATATTTAATGTATTATATAGGGTCTTAATACTAAATTATATTTAATGTGTTATATATCCTCTTAATACTAAGTTATATTTAATGTGTTATAGATGGTCTTAATATCAAGTTATATTTAATATGTTATATATGCTCTTAATGCCACATTATATTTAATGTGTTATATATAGTCCTAATACCAAGTTATATTTAATGTATTATATATGCTCTTAATGCCAAGTTATATTTAATGTATTATATATGCTCTTAATACCAAGTTATATTTAATGTGTTATATATGCTCTTAATACTAAATTATATTTAATGTTTTTTATATGGTCTTAAAACCAAGTTATATTTAATGTGTTATATACGGTCTTAATACTAAATTATATTTAATGTGTTTTGTATCCTCTTAATACTAAATTTTATTTAATATGTTATATATGGTCTTAATACCAAGTTATATTTAATATGTTATATATGCTCTTAATGCCAAGTTATATTTAATGTGTTATATATATAGTCTTAATACCAAGTTATATTTAATGTATTATATATGGTCTTAATACTAAATTATATTTAATTTGTTATATACGTGTATGGTTATTATTCTAATACTTATAATATCATTTATAAATCTATGAAACACATGACGCCAGAATACTTTTGTGAACTGGTGACCATTAGAAAGTCATCCTGAAAACTGATGTCATCTAGTCAGATATTATTGCAGATATCACGTCTCAGTTCAAGTCATACGGTGATTGTGCGTTTAGTGTGACAGTCCCCACTTTGTGGAATAGGTTGTCAATTGACATTAAAAATCCGTCATCTCTTGAAAATTTGAAGTCCGTTCTTAAAGCACATTTGGTCAAGGTTGCTTTCATAGATAAATAATAATTTTCATTTAAATCCTTTATTGAAGTTTTACAGACCTATTATAAGGGATAACATGGTCCAGTGTCTTTGTATGGCTCCTGCTAGTAAGGGAGCTTTATAAAACAAATTATTATTATTATTATTATTATTATTATTGTTATATTATATATAGTTGCTGTATACATTGTTGTACAATTATGATTGATGGTGATGATTTTATTATTATTATTAGTAATAGTATACATAAAACATAAATAATGTACTTGGGAACAACACCTGGCAAATAGGTAAATAAAATGACGGCTGATTAAATAATATATTATTGATGCTTTTAACTGAGTGAGTTAAAGGAGTTAATTTACACCTGGAGAGTATGGTGTCTAAGATACACATTTATTTCTTATCAATTTTATTTTATCAATCTCATTTTATCAATCCTATCTTAGCAACCTTATCAATACCATATGAAACCATGGTTCAATATTATGAATATATCAGTTATTTATCAATTTTTTAATCCATATTATGTTTTGAATGAATTAGTAATAAACGAAGTAGTCATTATGATAACACATTGAATATTTACAGTATAATGTTTACATTAGATTGATACTCTGATTGTATTCATATCTGTGTTGGTGAGATATGTATTCTTGAGAGTAGTCACTTAACTCTGAGCCTAAACAAAGAATGAACTCGCTTCCACAAATGTTGACACACAATAATTAGGCTAATTTGTTTATAGACCAAGTAACAGCTGATTGTAATCTGTATGTCATAACAACACAAACGTCTGACTGTATGATGTAATACAAACTATAACAGAATATATACAAGTATAAAATCTTGTATACTATCAACAAACATTGTCTGTCTTTCTACGTATTTCTCCTTCTGTATCTATCTGTTATTCATCTAAGTGCAGAACATAACTCACTGGAAATAATCCAACTGGACATAACCCCACCGGAAAAACCCCACTCCGACTTAACCCCTCTAACAAATGAGAATAATAGGCACAACCCAATTGTGCACATTTTATACATGAAACTGGAAACAAATATATCAAATAGAAATAATATATTTATTTTTCAGAGAAGAATGTTTTTAATGCAAACATTTTATTTTTATTTCTTACAATTGAAGTAAAACTCTAAGTATGAGGAGAAGGTAGAGATGACAAAATTGGTTACAATATTATTTTAATATGTGTGTGTACACTGTAAGGTGTCCATTTCTAATTTTCTAAAAAGGAGGACATGGTGTTCCCAAAAGGAGGACATGGCGTTCCCAAAAAGGAGGATATGGTCATATATACTACCAACTTACCACACACACACACACACACAGCATAGTGCATTTCTTCAAAACGCCTTTTATTATTACACAAAAGTAAAATAAATAAATATCAATATGTATTTTTAGCCCAATTGAAGCAGATATGCTAAAAGTTCCATTATTTCAAAAATATGAAAGGTAGCCTGTCGTGAACTATTTATTTCTTGCAATTCTGTCCTTTACTTGTCATCTCCGTGAGTTTTCTCTTGGCTAAGAGTTTTCTATGTATAGCTGGACATTCTTCTGAGAAATTAGGTTCCTATTACAATATGTGAAGATCAAAAAATGTCCGGTTTAAGCTGGCGTTAGATGGAGGATAACTGGCTCAAAGGTCAGACGTCCGGCCATCCTAGTTTGTTGCAATTTTAAAGGTACTCGAATACAGGCAATAGTCAACGTGGCACAGCTCGTTTATAGTACAATTGGGAAAACCAATCATCAGTATGCCATTCCCGGATGTAAGAGTTATTTAAATATAAAGTTTAGAATACTCACCTGGCACAGACTCGATATTTACAGTGTCAATTTGGCAGTATTATGATTAATTATAGTAGATGTTACAATATTTAGTGACATTGTTTGGTGATTATTAAGAACTTTTGTGCGATAATTGTATATCATAATGGTTTCATACATTATTAATTAATATCATGAACATTATGATGGAATTGAAATAAATAAATAAATAAAACCACACAACACCGTATATTTTTTCAACTACGCCAGATGTCATACTTTTATTAATAAAACCGTAGTGACTACGGCTAAACCATAGTACTTCACAGGTCACACGCACGTACAAGCGCGCGCACGCACACACGCTCACATATATATAGGTAAATCCAAACATCGTGGGGATGACCACGTTAAATGGTGCAGCCGTCTCCACTGAATTGATTAAAATAAAGGGGGACGTTAATGATCCCCTGGGGACGTAATACACCCTGGCAGTGACCACCCTCGGGGTATTTTTGCTTTATCTTTCCGTACTGCTCCCCTGTGAGTGGTAGGGGAGGAGTTATGAACAACCACTCAATAAAAGGGACCACACTGGAAGTAGGTGATTGCGCTTTCGTGTGCTATCCCTGTTTCATGATTATATGATCATGAAACGGAATAAAATCACCATAAATCCTGCTCTTAACGCCACATGTCTGGACTTGCTAAAAGTGGCGTTTACAGACAGGTGGATCTTTCAGACAGGCGGAACCACAGGCACTTAATTAAAAATGGAATTTCTAGTGAATTAACAACATAGAGTACATACTATTTATTTTTATTTATGTATATACCCGTAGATCTTTGCTCACACCAAATGCCTCTCCAACCATGCGAAAACTGTTTTTTTTTATCATACATCTCCAGAGCCTTCACTTTTTGTTCTAAAGTTAAGATTTCGCGAGATCTACGAAACATCTTGGAATCCATACAGATGGTCGTCGTTTCTTAAAATAACAATCTTTAATATGTCAGGTCTAGAGCGGACGTAGGAATATCAAAAGTATAATGTGATTAATTAAGAAATTTGCTGACAATTTATATCAAAAATATCTGTACAGAGTGCAATTACAATTGCAAAATAACGCCTTTATCAGTTTTAAGTTTGCACATCTCTAACACTATGTCGGTGATGTTCGGCCAATGACAATCAGTGCTCAATCATGCTAATAAATTCTCAATCAAATTATTGCAACTGGCGGTTACTTGACAGGTGATATTGTTTACCGAGGACCCTGACACTGTGGCCTTTGGCTGCGTCGGGCAGGTGGCGGCTCTAGACAGGTCAGTTTGAATGGGAATTGCATCGGGACTTTGCAAATGTGGTGTTTAATAGCAGGTGGCGCTTCCAGACAGGTGATGTTAAGAGCAAGTATATATATATATATATATATATATATATATATATATATATATATATATATATATATATATAATCACTATATACATACACTCTCTCACTCAAAACACACACACACACACACACACACACACACACACACACACACACACACACACACACACACACACACTAACACACTTATAACACATATATATAGCAACCTCCTTCTTGATAAAGTATAAATAGCACTAATTAATTAGAATGCGCTTTACATAAATCAATTTCCAGCCTTTTCTTTAGTACATCAACTAAAGCTAAAGTCTCTGATATTGTCAAGTGAATCATTCCATTATCCAAGAAGAAACACAACAACTAAAGGACCGTCTTTTATAAAGCTTTCAATGTTGTCTTAAGAGCAGCTAAGTACTGTTACAGTCTCCGGTAGGGGGCGTCACCGTAAGTATATCACTAATGTCGCCAGGAGCCACGCGATCTAAGAAAACACAGATGAGCAACAACAAACGTGGCAGATAATAGACAAGAATATGTTCGCGAGTGAATGAGTGAGTTATTTGGCCTCGATTCTGGCTTTACTCGTCACCCAAATCGCCACGTACTACATAAATGTAATAACCAGGCAGACTTTCTTTTTAAATTTTTGATTGAAACATCTTACAAATATAGATAAATAACACAAGCATTCGATCTCATGGGTCTATAAGATAGGTTCTTATATTTTAAAATAAAAGACAACAAGAACAATATTAAACATGTTTGATTCTCCTTTAAGAATATTTTGTTTGATATCTATCTCTAGGTTTGTTGTATAATGTATATTTGATTAGCCATACTTTATATATAGACTTTTACATACACAATAATATTGCTTCTATCACAGCAGCTTTTATCATGAAAAAACCCGGAAACCTATTTCTGACAATCTTGTTGCTAAACAAACACTGCAATTGTACTAAAATATCTAGCATGTAACAGACATGAGGTGAGTGAAATTTTGAGGGAAACAGTTATATTTTCTCCCCACACAGCTGTCATTTCAAAGTCTAAAACATTTCGCTTCTAATAGAATCAACACTGGCTTCAACGTTTACTTTAATTGAAAATGCTATATTGTAAAATAAAAACAGTTGAGATTATAATTTTCTAAACAATTACAGACTTGTTTCAAATTTAATATTTTTATCTAATATTATAAAAGGTAGTTGCTTCCGTCAATTAAAAACAAAATAATGCCAACCTTAATGAATCAACTGCATTAAAAGTGATCCCAACACTGAAACATCCTTGGTTCAGGAAAATAAATGATATTATGATATCATATGATATTATCAGGTAAGACAATATAACTTGTTCTTCTGGATTTGTGTGTTGCATTTGATATAGTTGACAACAATGCACATTACTCTAGGTTGAAAGATATGTTTGATCTGTCAGGTAAAGAACTTGAATGGTTTCAATTTTATTTGAAACAGCACTACCAGAGAATATATATTTTGTCTGATGCTCTATCATTGTTTTCTGGTGTACCACAAGGCTCAGTTCTTGGTCCTTTGGTTTTCATCCTGTAAACCCATCCTCTTGGGACCATTTTGCAGCAATATGGCGTTAAATATAACTTGTATGACGACGACAGCTTCATATATATATATATATATATATATATATATATATGTGTGTGTGTGTGT
The DNA here is from genome assembly GCA_025642065.1 of Paralvinella palmiformis. Classification (NCBI taxonomy): domain Eukaryota; kingdom Metazoa; phylum Annelida; class Polychaeta; order Terebellida; family Alvinellidae; genus Paralvinella; species Paralvinella palmiformis. The sequence continues at coordinate 9,600 of JAODUP010002110.1, read as the reverse complement.
GTGTGTGTGTGTGTGTGTGTTTTACTCAGGTTTGAGACGATACTTCGTTCTAGTCCAGTAATAATCCATTGTGCAGTATTGCTACTTTGTTTATATTTTAGTTAAATCGCTTCAGTGAGTCCATACTGAGTTAGTGTACATTCTTTTGTGGTGAACAAACTGTAATGTTTGTTAACACGCCGAGGGTATATAAAAGGCTTGACTTTTCACTTAGGTTAGAGAAGAACTTCGACGCCAGACTAATCGGACGTGTACCGATATATATAGTTCATATAGGTAGGATTTATTTAGTTATTCGAACCCAGAATAAAGCTGAGGTCAGCATCTGAGGTGTCGAAATGTTTTATATACAGGTTTCTTTTGGGCCACAGAAAATTACTGTTGAATGTAAACTGTGGTGTCAAAATAGTTTATGATATGTATGTAGCAAGTCACCATTGAACCACACGCACGTGTTGTTTGTTGCGAGCTGTGGTATCAAATGGTATGTTTTTACGTGCTTCCGCTTTTTGTACGTAGCCTGCATGTAGCCGCTTTCCTGTGGGCGTGACATATTTGTCGCGTACGAAAAGCGAATTAGCTGGTTTCCACAGGCTGATGAGTAGACCAGACACATGCTTAGGTATACGCACACATTTATCAATATGTGGAGGTATTGAACATTTAATATTTAGATTAATGTATGTATAGTTGTATTTAGATTTATGGAGGTAGGTTTCGAAGGAGGTTTAGATATGTTGATGCTCTGTGCCTGTTGCATCTTACTATGTACCCTAACAAAGCACGCACGCACGCACGCACGCATAACGACACGCTGCTATGTCTGCATAATTGGCTGTACGATATCACGTGACCGTTAGGAGGACGGGAGCCAGGATAATCTAAGATCCTGAACGACTGACAGATGTGAATATGACAAAATAATGCTGGGATCGGCATAATGGCTAGGCTGCGGCCAGTTTGACCGGAACATGTCACCTGATGTAAATCACGTGATTAGAAGCCATTATGGTGACGTCACGACAAAGGTTGACTGCTAATGAACCCACGAGATGATTTATTTCTAGATCACCTGATAATTATCACGAATATTAGAAGTTATGATGTCACTATTATAAAAGTGACAAATTCATGTGACAAGATCATGATGACCATAAATATTAATATAGGGTGAGCTGCAATAAAACATTGAGTTACCTGAACATTAGGCGCTAAATACATATTTAATTATTTTACTTCATGAACAAAATGGAAATGATAAACAATTATCTACATTGTATTGCTTTTGTTGTTGTTATGGTTTGAAAAATACTGAATTTTTTTCAACAACATGTGTGTATTATATATATATATATTGCCATATATATGTCATTGACATATATATTATAACTAACACACACACACCCACACACATACACAGACAGACTCCTCTGGGACGTGATTAAGTAGATAATAATTACATAAAAGATTACTTTTAACGCGCACTATTTCGTTAACTTTATTGTGTGATGAGAGTTGTAACAAACAGATATAGCCAATCATAACTTAGATGTTATGTTGTGTATAAATATAAAATAACTATTGCTAAGATGCTCTAAACTGAACGAACGTCTAGTAAGATAAAACAACAAGAATACAACAAGGAAACAAGAAGACATGTCGAAGTTTTTGTGAAGAAACAGAACAAGTTTGCTGGAAACTGTCTCTATAGAATATAACTATATCTTTCGTTTCACGGTCTATGATCAATTATATATTTTCAAGCATAATTATCAGCCCAAAATTATGCGGTGACGTATACGGGAAAATAGTTCACGTTGACGGTGCTGCCACATCCCGTCCCACACTCTGAGCCGTTTAAAAGAGTTTTTCTTGTGTCTTCTATTTATCGACACCACGCCACGTATACGTACTAATGTGGAAACGATTCGGTCTTGAGCGCCTTATTAATCGTTCGTTTGGTTCGTCCTTGATCAACGGGACGCGAGCTTGTTGACCTTGACCGGGTACTTGCGTGATGTTGCCTGTTCGCACGCCACCTGCCGTACGTTTAATTACGCGGCGTAATTTCCCCCTAGGACTCAGCAAATATCACCGCCCCCCTTGTTTACCATTCTTAATCGTCATCTATATTGTCTCCCGCTCCATGCCGTCTAAGTAAGACGCGATATGAGACATTAATAACTTCCCAAAATAGAAATCTGCTAAATCTCTTCTTCTCTTAACGCCACTTCAAACAATCCACTCCTATTCACGTGTTCGTAGATAAAGGTCAAGGTCGTCTGAGACTTAGCCGAAATATTCTCGTTAGCGCTATAGAAACGGAAAGATTCGGAGAACTTCGACGATGACGTCACGCACGTGCCATTACCTCACCGAATGTCGTAATCACTTCAGTCGACTCTCGTTTATATTACTTCCCTTCCTGACAATTCCCGTCAATGTCGGCGATTGTCTCAATCTCGTGACAGTGACGTGACCTATTTTGTGGTTGGATATGTTACTTAGTAGTATCCAGTGATAAAGAGACTCGTGAACCAAAGGAAGTGGGATTTATTCACCATAATATGGCTATTTTCAGTCATGAAGTTAGTATCTCACCACTAATAACTGACATGACTTCTTCAACAACGTTGTTATGTTTATGTACCAGAGAAAAATATATGCCTTTATTAGAGCACGTGCTGTTACTGGAATGTGCGACTATTACTGATGAAATATTACGATGAAAAGGTGAAACTAAATAAAACAATAAACTATAATAATATTGATAACAACAACAATGTTTACTAATTTATTCAGTAAATAAATAAGCTTTATTTACACTTTTTGATATTAACTACACAATGTTTCCTTTTACATCAGTTTACAGTTTTGTGACAAAGCAGAGGCTAGTGATTTGGAGGGATTGGTTTTACTGGTCGTTTATGACGGGTGGTCGTAACGATAGTTGTCATTCTGTTGATTGTTGAAGATATTTGGTAGACTTATTGACATAATCAACAGAAGTTACAGTAGCTAAGATGTACAAATGGCGAATACGGAACTTGGATTTACGTTCAAAACTCGCTCAAAATAATCGTTCATTTTTGTGTATAAGTCGATTCGACGAACAGTATTTCGGCTCATAATATTGGGAGGTGTATTGTTTCTATCTTTGTGAATTACTAACCAGATCAAACTTGACGCCGCTCTTTCAATACGTTGAACATTAAAGTAGGTTTTTCTCTTGACGTCAAACACTAACATTGATATACTTTTAATAAAATGGCTTCACGTTAAAGTATCCAACTTACATCTGAGTTTTGTTCGGGGGGGGGGGGTGTATATCAACTGGTCAGAATATCATAAATAAATCAAACATCTGGAACAAATGGATATCTAGTAGATATAGACAATGATTTTTAGAAGGAAATGCATTATAATTTTAGAGCTAATTGTTAATAATATACCATAAGACAATAAATAGTACTACCGAGAGAATCGTCAAGATCGTCTGCTTAAAAAATGATCATTATAAAAGGCTTCTACCGTGGCTATAGATAGCGAGATCTGTATAAAAAGACTAACTGTGTTTAAAGACCACCAGATTGGGTACTAAGTTTGGTCTCTCAATAAAGAATTCACTCTATTTAGTTTATTATTATTATTATTACAACGACTACATCATTATATAAGCGAAGCTAGTGTACCATGTATCCAGATACGAGATCCAGAGTCATTCCACTCGGTAGTAACACAGAATCAATGTGTAATACTCTCTGTGGACCTGGAGTTCAGACAGCAGTAGAGTATGGATCCTGTATTGCTGAACATTAGGCTGGAGATGATACGTCATCAACAAACCACTATACTCCGCTAGGGGTTGAGTTATAATATAAGAGTCAAAGGTAGTTGTGTTAGTGTAGATAACCTATCAACGGTCAACAACCTGAACTAGAAGACCTTCTTGGTCAAGATTTAATAAATAAATATTATAATAAGTATTATAATAATAACAACAATCAATAAATATGACTATGTTATATATATATATATATATATATATATATGTGTGTGTGTGTGTGTGTGTGTGTGTGAATTCTCCTGTGTTTTATCGTAAAGATTTCCTTCGCACATCATTATAAATATAAACTTCTTGATACTCAATGTATTGTTTCTGTGATGTTTATTTTATAAGATTTATGTGATATTTGATAATAACTCTACGGGTTAGAGATTTCCACTTAACTATATCAACATAAAAAACACAGTTCTAACCTAAAGCATATACCAGACTGTAATTGTAAATCAATATCGATCTACAGCCCCCCCCGTCTATTTCTATGGTTTAATGATAAATATGACACGTAAAAGTGTGGAGTTTTGCACAAAAGGCTGTCTATATTATTTATAACAACAAGAATAACATCCATTATAAAACCTGCATTAGTAAATCACAAGAGTTTATGTATATTCGCTTATGTAAAAAATGTCAATGTGCAAAAGTAAAGATTTTTTTAATGTTTGATATTTTACAGCTATTTTTGTCCCATGGTAGGCTAAATGTACCGAGCGACATCTAAAGGTAAGCGGAAGTAAAGAACACAAATTGATCAACACTAGATATCCCATCAGTGATAAACACTCTTTATAGTAGGATGGTGTTTATATGAATAATGAACGAGGCTTTGGACAATGAAAACACACGCGCGGGTGCGTGCTTACACACAGGCGCTTACACACATACACACCAGCCTAGATGTATGGATAGATAGATAGATAAATAGATAGAGAGCGAGAGAGAGAGAGAGAGAGAGAGAGAAACACACACAACAAACAGATAAATGGGTACGTACTTGCTGAAGATGAAGGCGACTGTATACTCCTGTGATATTTGGACCACAACAAAACAAAAATTACAACAAAACAACAATAATAACAACGATAACGATAAACTAATAATAATAATAATAGTTGCAGCTAGAATAACAACAATAACATAACATAAAGACAAAAGTGAAAATAATAACATATCTTTCCCTGTCTTAATCTATTAACATTTCGTATCAATGATGATATGTGATACATATTTATTATTAGTTTTACAACAATAAATAAACAACAACAACATCAACAGCGAATAAAATGACAGATCAAGACGAGTATATCGGTCATAATCTCTATATAAACATTGTGCTTCATATTACCTCAGCTTATAATGCATTTACTGCGACATTAACATGGAGAGTAATTGAGAGACAAAGATGATATATATATATATATATATATATATATATATATATATAGACACTTTTCATTTGTGGGGTATTAGTAATTAAACATATGTATGGGGTATTGTCAAATCCATGGCTGTGAGGTATATAAATGTATATAGAGTTTGCGATGTTGGTGCCACCTGGTGAGTATATATAATACCCCATAATTTATTTTTATCACACAATAACTCAGAACTGTATATATGTTACAGTTAATCTGTATAATCATATTACCTGAAATTTTCAGGTAATATTTCTATTGCTAACTGAGAATTAATAGAGATTACCTGAACAGTTCAGGTAATATACATATTACTCAATTATACAGAGTAACTGTAACATATATATCCCATTAAATCACATCTATATATACCACACAATATCTCATCAATATATAAACCCCAGAATATCCCATTTATATATGCCCCATGACAATACATCTGTAATTACCCTACAATAACCGACCTATACATGCCCCACAATATCCTATCTATATATACCGCATATTATACCAGGTTATTTACAGCTCAGAAAATCCCATATGGCACAATCTTATCAACATTTTAACCTACTAATTTTCATTAATATATACCTAACTAAAACTCATGCATATTCATCCCCCACAATATCCCATCTATATAGTAACAAATAATATATAAATAAATATCAAAGTCTTATACTCTCAACAATATTCTATCTATATATATTCCACAATATTCCATCTTTATATCTTTATTTCATGCTAATAATCTAACTCTCAACCTACCAGAAATAAAATGAGGAATTTATACTACATGATTCCAACCTCAATATTCCCCCTACCGGTACATATATCTATATATACCTCACAATTTCCCATCTATATATACCTCACAATTTCCCATCTATATATACCTCACAATTTCCCATCTATATATACCTCACAATTTCCTATATATATATACCTCACAATTACAATCTATATATACCTCACAATTTCCTATCTATATATACCTCACAATTACAATATATATATACCTCACAATTTCCCATCTATATATACCTCACAATTACAATCTATATATACCTCACAATTTCCTATCTATATATACCTCACAATTACAATCTATATATACCTCACAATTTCCTATCTATATATACCTCACAATTACAATATATATATATACCTCACAATTTCCTATCTATATATATCTCACAATTACAATCTATATATACCTCATAATTTCCTATCTATATATATCTCACAATTACAATCTATATATACCTCACAATTTCCCATCTATATATACCTCACAATTACAATCTATATATACCTCACAATTTCCTATCTATATATACCTCACAATTTCCCATTTATATTTATTCCATTATTTTCCATCAACCAGTATATATTTTCATTTCATCGTAATAATCTAACCCTCAATATACTAGAAATAAAGTGAGGTATTCTTGTTAATGATGACACAATTCCAACCTCAACATCCTACCTAAAGATATCTCACAATTTCCCATCTATATATACCTCACAATTACAATCTATATATACCTCACAATTTCCAATCTATATATACCTCACAATTTCCCATCTATATACCTCATAATGTCCCATCTATATATACCTGACAATTTCCCATCTATATACCACATAATGTCCATCTATATATACCTCACAATTTCCCATCTATATATACCTCACAATTTCCCATCTATATACCTCATAATTTCCATCTATATATACCTCACAATTTCCCATATATATATAATATATATATATATATATATATATATATATATATATATATATATATATATATATATTTTCAAATAATATACAAATAAGTATCAATGTCTTTATACTCCCAACATTATTCCATCTATAATATAAAAAAGTTTAAGTTTACATTGCATTAGGAAATGGCGATTACGATTACTTGAGATCATGTAATCGATTACGATTACTAATTACGATTACCCCAAGCCTGGTGCTGAGTACAGACCAGAGCAGTGGATGAACACCGTTAACCCACCTTTTTCATAACCTTTATTGGTGATACACACAAAGTAAAAAAAGGTAGATGAAAAGGTGACCAAAAAGAAAGTCTACCTTTACCATATAAGAGCTGAATATTCATTTACAATAAATAAAACATAAATTAATAAATATCATCTTCTGAACTGTATATATTATATATTATAAATTATATATTTTCTGTGACTTTTTTTTCTTGTGACTATGTTTCCTAAATTCAGTCAAACATAAGGGAAATTGTGAGGTATATATAAATGAGAAAGTGTGAGATATATATAGATGGGAAATTGTGAGGTATATATAGATGGGAAATTGTGAGGTATATATATATAGAGGGAATATTGTGAGATATATGTAGGTGGGATGTTGAGTTATGTAGTCATTAACAAGAATGCCTCGCTTTATTTCTGGTAGGTTGAGGGTTAGATTATTACGATGAAACGAAAATATACAGATGGGACATTGTGGAATATATATATATAGATCAGGTAAGGGAAAATCGAAATCGGTAATCGTAATCGATTGTAATCGATTGCACGATCTCAAGTAATCGCAATCGCCATTTCATGATGCAATGCAATCGTAATTTCCAGATGCAATGTAATCATGATCGATTATATTGTAAATGTAATCGTAATAAGCTATTACTTACACGATTACACATTGTATTTGGTTATTTACCATGTTAAATCATGCCGGAGATATGCTTTGGTATGTAAGGCAAAAGATAACAATATAACTGATTTACTCATTAACCGACTGTTATCATATTTATACACATGATGATTTGTCAGTTTATTTGTTCTATGAACATGAAAGGAAAATGTGGTGAGACATTGTTTCAGATGTTGTTGTTATTATAAGTCATATAAACAGGCATTTCAGATTAACACGGTTTAACTACAACTCTAACGATCCTGATTAGCCGGCACTTGGATGACAAGTAGCCAATTAAATGAACGCGTGTGTTAGTGAACATAAACAAGGCTGTATGTGATCCACGGTCGACATACGGGGTGACTAACGTGGGCATTAAACGGAGATCAAAGGTCGAAGTACAGAGCTGAGTTATAGAAGAAAAATATAATTTTAAAGCATAGCAATAATTTAAGACTGAAAATTGGTCCATTTACAGAGGTGGTCTAATTACAGAGGTGGTCGGAGTTGGAGTTGACTGTATGCTAATTATCCTATACATTATATAGACTTTATCTGGCTATAGTCACGCCACACATGATGTATTATGTTACTAAATATATATTTCCCAAATATTTGAACAATTCCAATTCTGTTTACATGTACAATAATGTGTTTAAATGGAATATTAGTATTTTAATGTCCTTGTGATCTTGTTGTCAAGGAAACCAACCCCCACTGGTTCATATGTAACTAGACATTTAGTGGTTTAATTATCGGGTACAATGGCATCAAAATCTGTTGTACATTTTAATTTCAAGAATATACCATAAAAAGGGTCTGTTTAAGCAACATATAAATATAGTAGCATGTTTATATCGGTATTATACATGTAACTGAGTAAATATTGATGAAGAATCACATTCATGTTTGTGTGATACACATTTAATCATGATTACTTAACTATGTAATTATATTCGATAAAATTCAGAATGAATACTTTGACCCTGTAATCGCCCTAATTCTGCTCAGCACTGAGCTCTACATAAGTGAATTGCTAGTACCATATTCCTGTGTGTGGCGGCACTTGACGGAACAGCAGCCATGTTGTTATATGCCACCTGCCATGAGCGGGCCTATTCAGGTTTTGTTTTGTTTCTCGGGGAGAATCTCCAGACTGTCGCTTAATCAGCACAGCCTCTATGTTGGAGTGGTTGAGAAACCTTCTCCCCCACCACTCACAGGGGAGCAGTATGGAAATATGGAGCCGAAATACCCTGAGGGTGGTCACTGCCAGAATGTTTTACGTCCTCAGGGGTTTTTTAACGCTCCCCTTTATTTTAAATAATTCAGTGGAGACGGCAGCGCCATTTAACGTGGTCAGCCACCCACGATATAGTGAGCCGAGAAATTAATCCCTGGAAAAGTTTCGACCTCTTACGGAGTTCGAACCTGTGACCGTTGGCAATAAATAAAACATAAATTAATAAATATCATCTTCTGAACTGTATATATTATATATTATAAATTATATATTTTCTGTGACTTTTTTTTCTTGTGACTATGTTTCCTAAATTCAGTCAAACATAAGGGAAATTGTGAGGTATATATAAATGAGAAAGTGTGAGATATATATAGATGGGAAATTGTGAGGTATATATAGATGGGAAATTGTGA
>JAODUP010002108.1:0-16895 GCA_025642065.1 Paralvinella palmiformis | reverse complement strand
AACGAGTGATAGCCTACCATAATGGCCACCGGAAAGGGGTTCTGGGTAATATTGATATTTTTAGCTCAGACCACGGAACTCTTTATATAATTTTCACTATTTCTTGCAGATTTTTATGTCATGTCAACTTATCAGACATCTAAGATCTTCTGTGGTAACTATTTCACTAACTACACAGTTGCAAAACTAAGTCAACTGATACAAATTGTATGGAGAAATAAATGTAATGACGTTAGCATGGGCGATAATAAATGAATATCATAATGTTTCAAGTTTTTATTTTAAATATTTTGGTCAATCTACAAGTGTCTAAATGCTGGACATGTATAGTTTCATTTTTTATAAGCACTACTATAATGCTTTCAAACTTAGATACACTTCTTTTCTATGACAAATTGATTATGAAATCTTAAAACATGTAGACCTACTGTATTGTTATTGTGTGTGTGTGTATAAGGTAGAGGCTATAGGCTATATCATTGTTAAATAAGCAATCTTAAATTGCCGTATCTAATTTGTATTTTGTATTTTCTTTTTAGCATATTAATTCAACCTATGAACATTTGCTGTATTAAGTTATGTAACACTGTCTGGTATCACAGGCATGTCTTATTAAAATATCATATTTTATCTATTAACTTTCTGTGTTTATCACTGTTTCAAGGTTTGAAGTGTACTGGAGACCAAAACATAAAGCCGAAATAGGGTTTAGGCTGTATTAAGTTGTCCATATTTCCTTCCAAATCTCTATGCTCGTTCTGCAAATTTGTTGTAACCACTTGTCAGTAGCGAATTTTGCTGCATATTAGTAGCGATGAGACTTTTTGGTAATTCTTGTTAATACGCTTGTTAATACGCTATATAACTGACTGGGTGCCCAGCTTACTAGTAATTGATTGGATTAGTAAAGGAGTAAATGTCTTAGTGAATTGATATTTAAATGAATGAATGAATGAATGAATGAATGGATGGATAAATTGTTGTCTGATTGTTTGGCTAGTTAGTTTATTGTTTTAATTACGTAACTGCCAATCACACACCGATTACACAATTATATATGTTGAAGACTTGTCTGAAATCGAAATCACACTAGCCTACAACTGGAATGCAATTATGTTTACTTTATGTATTTTATATTTATATATCTGGCTATCGTATTATTTGGAATGCAGAAAAATTGTAAATATATAAGCAACACTTGACTGATGAGTATAATACGAATCAGTTTCATTCTTTTGGTCAATATTGCAACACTGTTAACTTAGTTGGGTCGCTAAACACAATTTAAAATGTATATAAAGGTGCTGCCAGCGAAACAGGTATGACTAAAACTGAAGCAAAGCATTACACCCCGAGGCATGCTAAAACCGTACCTTGGTGGGATAAGGAGTTAAACCATATACAATCATTGAGAAATAAGTGTCTAAATTTATATCGAGCTTACAGAACTGATGAACGGTTAGAAGAATATTGTACACATAAGAAACTATTAAAGGATGTATGCACTAAAAGTGCTAATGTTTATAAAACAATACCCAGCTTAGGGAAGAAAATAAGGATGAAAACTTTATCTTTAAGTGTAAGACTTTTTCAGAGAAACGGTTTTAGGAATTTGTCCCAGAAATAAAAGCTTGACAACATCGTATTGACCTCAGTCATGTATTTATTTCTTAAAGAAGCTGGTTTGTAATGTACGTTGCATAATTATTAGGTGGCCACTATTAATATTGCTATGAACAAAGAAATACTACTTCTCACAAGGCTGTAAGCTGTTAATGACTTGAGCGGAGATGAATTGTTTAGCCTTGGCAATAGTATATGCCTGGTATATATATATATATATATATATATATATATATATATATATATATATATATATATATACTATGAATGCAAGTGTGGGGCAATCAATCTCAAACTGGATTGAACTTATCATGCGTGAAACGAAAGATGTCTTCAAATCGTCAAAATGTTTCTTGCATTCTCTTCATGTCTGTATGTCACTCGTTTTGTCTCTCTGACTGTTGACCTGCCTGTATCGGCGTTCACTTGTCTGTTTGTCTGTCTGTCTAAAATATAATTAGGTGTTAGAAAATGTCTCAAGTTATTGTCTTCTTACTTAAATATTTCTAGCCTTGAGCAAATATATGAACGTTCAGGAACTGTTTGGAATTCCACTGCGTAGGAGTCATATAGTGTAAGTGATTGTTGTGTCTAGACATGACGCTGGCTTCACCTCAGATATATAAGCTACCGGCCATTCTAAGATGAACTAAAATGATGAGAAGAAGTATCAATGAGTAGGAAGTGAGAATGTTTTGCACTTAAGTGCATGGTAGTGGAATTTTGGATCAATTCAGGCAATGGGATGGCTAACTCAGAAAGAACTTCTTTAGAATGATTGTTTTAGATTCTGGTCGATCGAGGAATAGTATCACAGGTAAAATAAAGCGCACTTCATTAGTAATGTTTATATATTACAAAGAACTGTTTAATAACACATAAACATGTTTCCTTGAATAAGGATAGTATATTTAAGTATTGAATCAATTTACTATAATACAAAGGTTTCATATTTAATTACTCGAATTTGACCTTAATATTCTTATGCAACAGGACATTCTCAGAGGAATTTCTTATCGTGGATAGTATATGATTTTCCATCTGTTTAAGCATTTGTTTCAGTCAGCATTATTTGTGAAAGGTCGACTCAATATCGACTAAATTTATATTCCCCCGTGAAGAGTCATAAACAAAATATAAATCTTAGATGTCTTTCAAACCATGGAACGAGACTACAGGGCTCGTGTATGAATCAACTTGGAATCCTTGGTCAGTTTAATTTCATAACTATGTTACGGTAACTTAAGTACAGGAACCAAGCATAAGTTGAGTATATTCTTCATTTACTTGACAAGGCCGTCAACTGTTGTTGACTCGTTAAGATTTCTTTCTTTTAGCATAAAAAGATTTTATGAAGTTACTATAGGCGCTGTAGGTGTGTGTGTATTAACTCACCATTAAACCACACGACATGTTGTTTACTCTCAGCTGTTGTGTCAAATGGTACTTTTTGTACGTGCTTCCGCTTTCTGTACGTGGCCTGCATGTAGCCAGCTCACTATGGGGATGACATATTTTTCAAGTACATAAATCGAGTTAGCTAAGTGCCACAAGCTGATGAGTATCCAGACATGTGTGTAGTTCCAACGTATATATAGATATGTGGAGGTGTAGAATATTTTACATTTAGAATGAAATATGTATAGTTTATATATGTATTCTAAAACACGCACGGTACCGTTTGATGATTGCGGATATCACACACTCCCATTCAGTTACTCTACCATTACGAAGATGAACAGCGACGATGACGTTCCAAGAATTGAAATGGATTGAACAGCTTCATAATTATTCTTGAAGTGATTATACTGTAACATAATTTAGTATGATAGTGGCATAAAGAAAGGACAATTGTTCTAGGGGTTTAAAAAATATAATATGTGAAACATAGACAGAAGGTGAAAGAGAGACGCACACACCCATACATACACGCACACACACACGTACATGCACACACACACATACACACACACGCACACATGCACGCACACGCACACATACACACACACACACACATATACACACACACACACAAACATATATATATATATATATATATATATATATATATATATATATATATACAAACTTACACATGTACAAATCACGTACACTATATTAATACATGCACAAAGCATAGTTGTTTAAAGTTTATGGTTAATAAGAATTCTGGCCTTACAGATATATTACAACTTTACATAGAATGGCAGATTACTAGCTCAAACTAGCCTGTATCTGGATTATGGTACTGCATCGGTTACAACGGTCTGAGTATGAACCTTCCATGACATGCTTACTATAATCAACGAGGCTTGCATGCTGAGACAACGAAATAGTCAGCAGTCTTATAAAGAAGCAGCAGTCCTCTCCATATTTGACGATGTATGTAACCAAAAAACGAAGGACTTGAACTTCTTGGTGAGCATTCTAACTAATCCATAATACCAATTGATCATTACAACCGATTGGTGAATTAATGAAATAATCGGGTGATTATCAGCCCACAATCTTCATATAAAGGGAATATGTATATTAAATATATATAAATTATATATAATATATATATATATATATATATATATATATATATATATATATATATATATATATATATATATATATATATATATATATATATATATAGTGGTGTGTGTGTATGGTTAATATTTAACTTTTATTCAAATTTCTTTTAGAAGCTACACTATTTATTCTTCATTCTGCAGTGCTAAGCTGAGAAGCTTTCATCCATCTCACGTTTTTGTTTAAACAATTTTACAAAAGCCGTCTTAAGTTTCAAGATTATATGATAAAGACATTTGATTGCCTATTAACATCTTGTTACTTGGATTAGCATTTACAAAATGACCTGCTATCCAAAATAACGGACATTTTCCCATCTCTCCTATACTAAGAAGTGAAACAACAGCTGATGATTATGTAAGTATGATAATATAAAGATTTTGTTGGTTTTTGAGATTAAACAACTAGATTTGACTTTTTATAATTCGGAATACATTTTCAGTGAGGACATACCTAGGTCAATGATTCACTAAGTTTTTTTAAAAACGTGATGCATTATTTCGGTTGATTTTGTAATTACCACCATGAGCTTCATCATCATTGCATGAATTATATTATCGCAGTCTATATCCTTAATAGTTTCGAAGTTTCGAAAATAGTAACTTGACTTAACATACGTAAATTTACGTTTCTATTTTATGGTGACTTAATATTATTCCTACGAATATTTTGTACAAACAGTATATTTTTGGAAACTTCAGAATCGCATCAAGTCATCGAAATCAGAAACAAATTAAAACCTAAACTTAATGCAGTTCATCATTAAATATCATCGAAACTACTCCAAAACATGATTGAATACATTGAATATCAGTTAGCCCACAATATAAATAGATAATTATTTATTGATATTGTTTCTAATCGGCTGAAAATAATTAAGGCGATTCTAATACTTAAAGCTTCTACTCCCATTGAAGTTAAAACTATAGATCCGTCAGCCTTCCCCCAGCTTTTTCAATTTTGCTTGAAAGATTGATTTATAATAAGGTAATATGTTTTATCAACGGCAATTAAATTCTTTACTAACATTAGTGTGGATTTCATGAGAAACACTCACCAATTCACCTAATTATACATGTATTTTATAAATGTTTATTGTTTAGTAATGCTACTCCCAAGCAAGTTACTTTTTCTATATACTGCGACATCATAAACTCATTTAATGTTAGTAAGACCAACGGGTTAGTAAATACATTAAATTGCTTGGGTATCAAAGGAGTCAAGAATCAATTATTTGCAGGTTATCTTGTACATAGATACATATATGTTCACATTGATTAAGATATGTGCCTCACTGCACGAAAGCAGCATCATGAATTCAGAGTATGCTTGGTCAGCTTCCTAGCAAACTGCATTCACACATATCGAAGACATGATTGTTAGTGCCCCTTTGCTTCAGTATTTTGATTCTGCCAAACCAGTCATAAGGATGCACCAGAAGATCGACTTGGTGGTAGCCTAATGGAAAGTAACAGGCATGTGCCTACACTTCTTCTGCCATGACAAAGCCACAAAAGGACAATTATGCTCATATCTAAAAAGAATGCCTAGCTATTGTGAACGTCTTGTGCCTTTATAATCAGTGGCCACTGCTTTATAATTCAAACTGAGCATCAACATTTAGAAATTATATTTAAACATCCAATAGCACAAACACCAAAACGTCTTCAGAACATATTACACAAACTGCAACGATACATGTTCATTGCTATTTACGGGAACGGAAGCATCATGTGGTTAACTGACACGTTATCCAGGGCAACATTAACCAGAACCACAGAAGCCAGGGTACCAGAATTAAAAGTGTTCATGGCATGACTCGAAACAACCAACTAAACTCCCGAACGAGTCATTGACCACAGCATTGAATTGATCAAACGTACCACCTTCGGGGATACAATCCTTTCTCATCTTATACCTTATAGTATGCATGGCGGGCCTGATGAAAAGTCATCACTTCCCGTCGATCCAGCAGCTTACTGGAATTTCAGGTCAGAGCTGGTCATAGTGGATGGTGTTATTTATAAAGGCCACAAAGTCGTTATCCCAAGTGTAATGCGTTCTAGTATGATAGAGAAAATCCACGCTTTTCATCTAGGAGTCTAAAACTCCATACGAAATGCCAATGATACACTATTTTATACTTAAATTTAGGAAACACGTACAGTGAAGTCATGATGAGTCGTCGTATTCGTACGTCAATGACAATTATATATGCGTTGCAGTATTCCAATATTATGTGCCCAGGCGAAGTGAAAGCAGAGACAGAAAATCAACGGAGACGGTCACAAATATACTATGACGGGAGAGCCGACCCGTAGTTAACAGTTATTCTCATTGATGAACCAGTGTACATTAAATTTGGGCCAGAGTAATCCCCGTGTGTATATTGTGGATGTACAAGAACGGGTAGTCTATCATCTCACATGAAGACTTGCATCTGTGTATTATGTGTGCGTATGTTTTTACTGACAGTTTCAATATATTTAATTCTAAAAAATAATTATAACGAAAGTCTACTGATTACATAATTCTTCAAATGAAGGAAGATGTACGCCCTTGCATAATGAAAGATGATATTTTATGTCCAAGACTAAATACCTAATTGGATTGTACGCTCTTGTATACTAATATATACTCTTTAACGGACGACACTAAATACCTAATCGGATTGCTTGTTATTTATTATTGTATAAATGGTTTCCACCAAACTGATAGGCCCATTTGCCTACCATGTACACAAAAGTGGCTATAAAACATAAATCAGCATAATCAAACTGATAGTGTTGTGCTCTTGTAGACTTTATTACATCGCGATACATATATATTTCTCCTATAGTATTCTAGTGTGTGGAAAGGCCAATTCATTAAGCGTCCCTGTGATGTTGAACAACTGGAATCATAACCTTTCCACTTCTGAATCAATAAAACTAAGTTATATCATAGCTACTTTCGGAACATCTATTTAATGAAAGAATCATTATATTTGTAAATGTATACATGTCTAGTTAAGATCTCATTCGTTTTTACCTGGTGCTCAAACCTCCATAATTCTCAATGACACACGATCATATTTGTATATACACTAACAGCATTTTATTGAAATCACTAATTTATTTATGATAAACTATGGACCAATGGGAAGACAGTTTCCGGGGGAGAGCCTTAACCACTCAAATATCGGATCAACGAGAGAGAGAGAGAGAGAGAGAGAGAGAGAGAGAGAGAGAGAGAGAGAGAGAGAGAGCAAGGGAGATAGACGTGTATAATTAAATCCATACTGAGATATATAACTTATTCTCCCCTATAGACATAGTCTATTATTTGTCCATTAATAGATTGGTATTATAATAATAATAATAATAATAATGTTTCTGAGAAAATAAGACATCAGAATGCTGCCTCATATCGATGAAGAATTAAAAATACTGCAAATTGTGACAAAACGAGAGTTCAGTTCCAAGACAAGGAGATAAACACTGTCATATGAAACTAATAATCATGTTAAATACTGTTGTCTAATTACGGAAGTAGGAGATTATTTATGTAAGAATAATGGCTAAGAGGTTACATGTTTAAATACTTCCACGTTATTGTGCAATATTTTAACCGGAATTACCCAATAACTTTCCTAACAGGAGTTCCCCCACATGAGCAATATTTACCGTTTCTAATTAACGTGGAGACAGATTGATGAGCAACTCCATTAATAGTCACAGGTGAATTTACTGTACTGCTATGACAACTACATAGGCCAACTATTGCTTATAGGCAACGTTTCTGGGTAATTTTGTATCTGTCGGTCGGATAGCTGGTGAAGCTTATGAGAATGCACTGGGTATTATTATTTCTGCTAAACGAATGATCTATTATGATTTGAGAAGAAAGCTTGGCTCAGTAGACCAATTGCTGTCTGATTTACCTTTGAGAGGTTCCAATAATTACAATAATTTATTTTTCTACGTTTTCATTAATGTTGCAGACAATTTTCATTAAAAATCTCATTAAATTTGAAATGTAAGAGGAATAAAGAAAAGTAATAGCGGACGATATCAACAAGCCTTTTTCTTCTTTATTAAGTCTATTGAAGACTAATATCTCAAAGTCAAATATGAAATGCACACATGGTGTTGATTTACGAGCTTAGGCATTAATTCCATTTCTCAGGTATGAAAAACCCCCATCTGATATATATAAAATAGATTCGTAAATCAGAGATATAAATTATCTTTACCTTATTCTACAGTGTCAGGTATAAGTCAATTATCTATGCTGTTTTACCTGAATTCAATGACATAAGCTTATATGTTTGGACTACTTTTCGATTTTTCATCTCATTCCTATATCTCAACATATTCTTTCCCAACTCATTGTCTGAAGTTATTGTCATTGTTTCAGCATCACAGGTGTGTGCCCCTTATGTCAGCTGACCATGTAGTTATACATATCCGTAATATGCGTAGCTCTTATTGTACAGTATGGTGTAACTAACCTTGATCTCACCTTATATATTCATAGGATGTTGTCTTAAAACCGTTGTTTTGTTATATTATGCCATGCTATTTAATCCTGTATCATCTTTTTCGCTGCACAGCTTATTATGGAATGTGGCTTCTCTAAAAGCGTTTGTGTTTAAGTATGTGCGTGTGTGCCTGTATCTGTGTGTGTATTTGTGCGTGCGTATGTGGGCGTATTTGTGCATATATGAATCAAACTAATACTCCAGCAACTTGCCATTTGATTCTCTTTTGAATTATTTATGTCATAAATACGACATTCCATTAAGAACTGTTTATCCTTTATCAAATATAGAACCACGAACGTCTTATTGTCTCGTTAAATGTATCGTAATAGCTGTCAGAGTTACTTATGCTATTAGCCAGATATTTCTGTGTCTTTAGCTTATTTGTCTTTAGTTAACAGTGATGTTAATAACGGTTATATAATACGGCTTGTGGGACCTCACATAACTGTGTTGAGACACAATTAATTTAACTCACATTTGTTTTCTAATTCACCATGTGTGTCCCACTTGATTTAAAGGCTGTATTCAGTGTTTGCTAGACTTACTAAAACATATTGTCCATTTATATAAAAACTCTTTCGTTCTACATGGAAAATGTACATGATTTTCATCTAAATATCTTCATTGGTTTTAATGGATGCTATTGTTTTGCATTAATATTTAAGTAATTGTTATCAGTTTCTGTAATGCCGCTTGCTTCAGTAAACAAGTGAATGTATGTTCCAAATTCTTGTTAGTTTCTGCAATATATATTGTTTTGAATCATAATGGCATTACCAGTAGTTTGGTCAACGTTACGCAATGTGAAGAATTATGACGTTGCAATTAGCTAGTGTATGTTGTATGGGGTTAACTATGCTTACCTTTGACAGAGTTTTAATTTTTATAAATTTTAAATGAGTAAGCTGATTATAATGGCTCAGACTGATGGTAAATAAAGCATTCTCTGTAGTAAAATACCATTTAAATAATTAATTAATTATTTAATTTTTTAATACGACTATCCAATATGAAACACTGGGCCTTTATTATAATAACAAACATACATAAATAATTTGTGCTTCGTTAAAGTGATTTTGTTACTTCCTTAAATGTTAGTTTTCAGCGTTCATTAGTTATGACCCCGAGGATTATTCAGATAGGCCATGTATGAATTTACCTTGCTTGGGGCAAAAATGGAAACCCCCATTTTGTTATTCAGGCTAATGATTTGAGCTAAAAATAATGAAATAACACAATAGTCTGATTAATGAAAGTTTGTCAGAGCTAGTAATGTAATAGAGCTTTTCATGATGGATTAATTGGTAGTACAAGTAGTTTGATAGTGCTAAGTCCACATACAAAAAATTAAACAAATTAATTGTATTAAATTGTAATGGAAATAAACACTGAAAATGGCGAATTTGCACATATTTAACCTCACAGAGGATATACACTACATAACTGCAAAGAAGGTTAAAATGCAGCTACACTACACGGACTCTTTTATTTTCGGATTCAACTGAACAAATGGAATACAGGCGTGATGTTTTAGCTACGATATGACTTTTTAGAAAAGAAATTAAATTACTCTTTCCGTACTTGCTGCGATGTATATAACGTTGGACTTGTGCTCATTGCCTCTGTTGAAAACCTTTTAACGTTCGAGAGATTTAAGTCGGCTGAAAAGGGTATTATTTAATTTTGAAAACAAACTCTGAAATATTGGTTTTAGTAACTTTGAGAATGATATTAGGTTGAATTTCGCTATTAGTTTTGTTCTGTCATGTAAACCTTCAAGTTTTGTGATTAATTTATTGTCTTTCTAATGAATATTGGCAAAATCATGGAGCTAAAATACTCTAAAGTGAGCTTCAAGTGTCAATAATATTACAATACAGTGAGTGTTAATAAGTCGAGAGAAAGTAATGATGTAGCCTCTATTCTTAAAGTAATTCACCTTTACCAAAACCTAAATTTGTTAATTTCGTTTTACTGCCCAATTTGCGATCCTACAGAGGATAATAACTATACATTGCTAAATAAATAGCATTTGTCTATTATCATTTCCAGTTATAACATAAAACAAACTAGTTTCATTGGTACCATCTATTGAAATAAAACGACTGTAATGTCAATGTTATATAAATGTCCTTTAGGAGCAGAATGGATGTAAATAAGATGATTACATATCATGTCGTAATTAGGGGGCATCTGTTAATCAATAGATACAAGTGTGACGTCTCGTATCAACAGCAAACCATTATTGTATTACCTTTGAACTAAATCCAAAGGAAATCATTCTTGGAATATGCACTCAATATTTATACAACAAACCATTCTGTTGCTTTCTGATATATATATCACTGTCATCCAAGATATATAAAGTATTCCATAGGTTAAATGTCTGTTATATGTGGCAGGATTAAGACCTTTGGAGACCCTCGGCGCTGAAAATAATACGGTACCCCCTATATGTGTAATACTACTACTACTACTACTACTACTACTACTACTACTACTACTACTAATAATAATAATAATAATAATAATAATAATAATAATAATAATAATAATAATAATAATAATGGTGACGGAAAAAAACTAAGTTCGTTGATGACTTAAAATGTTCAGGATGTGAGTTACAAAGAATAGGGACAGCAATTGAAAAAGCGCGAGTCCCAGCATGACATTTAACCCGAGGAACAGATAACAAGTGAAATTCAGATGAATGGAGCCTTGTGGGAATGGGAGCCAGAGAAAGCGTGGAAAATAGATATGAAGGTTCTCTGGAAGCAAACAATTGTACAGAGGTTGAAAATGATGCGAGATTGAACAGGGAGCTAATGGCGAGATTTCAGGCGTGACACGAAATGAGAAAACCGAGGAGCCGTGCGACAATTCTAGGTAAGGAGTTCTGAACAGACTGAAGTTTTAGAATATCGTTGGACGCGATATTATAAAGAAGAGAGTTACAGTAATGAAGCCAACTACTAGTGAGTCTTGGTGGTGGTTTTGACGACTAAAAGAGGAATATAGCGACAAATACGGTCACGAATATGGTAGAAGCAGCTGCGACATGTCAGAGAAATATACGGTTTCTGAAATAACAATTGCGATTAAATTCAAAACTATTCAAAATATAAATAATACTAAAATGTAGAATATATTGTTTTCTTTCGAAGTGAGAACAAACTTACAATACAAGTTATTTATAATTAAATTGAGTAAAAGGTGGTGATTAAATTTATCTCTACAATTCAGATCTAAATTTGGACAACTTCTGTTATCGGATACTTTCGTTATGATATATTTGGGAGTTCGATTTCCCCTCTTGTAGTAAACGTCTGATAGCATTTCGTTTATTGAAGTTGGCATTTAGTCAGCTAATGGTAGGTGGTTTTATAGCTTATGTGCTCAGTTTACCGAAGGTTACTTGTTCTATGAAAATATTCTAATTATAATCCCCAAAGAACAATATTAAAAACATCCTAGTTCTTACATCGTATTTGAAATATTGTTTGCTTCTCTATTAATATCTTTTTTTTGTGACTGATCTTGGGCTATACATTTAAAGCGGCCAAATATTTCAGGAAATAATTCAGAATAGCTGCTGTTGTCATAGCATGTGTCTGTGGTATCAGATATGGATTTCAACACACTTCCATTTCCAGTACAAACTTTAAAACTTCTACCGGTTGGCTGAGGCTGGAAAAGGGGCATAAATCAATTAAAATGTAGAGAAGAAATTATGTGCCACTTGATAGCAGTCAACAGCATTTCTGCTTCCCATATATTGGTAATGGGCATATGGCTAAAAGGTTATTTTCTAATACCCTTTCCTGCCTTCCCCTATCACGCCCACACATGTTAATAACGTTTGGGTAGGAATGATCCCTACATTTGAAATTTTTTATTTAAAAACTTACGTAAGTACGTGCCAATCCTGATTTGCCATTTCCCCACCGGTGTGGCTTGATAGTTAATAATAATAATAATAATAATAATAATAATAGTATTTTAAGTAGCGTCTTATTCAACCGAAATTGCTCTAAGGAGCTTAACGTTTAAATCACAATAAAACATATTCTGAGCTCATATAGATCAAGTACATTTCATACATAATAATATGGTTTAATATTATAAATACGCCAATTTAAATAAATGGGCTTTAAGAACCTTACAAAATATGTCTCTACTTGCTGCGAGTTTTAGGTGGTTTGGCAACTTATTCCATAGCCTGGGAGTTAATGCTCGGAAGGATCTCTCTCTGTACATTGCTGTATGGCTTCTTCGTACCCTCAAAAGTGAATAGGACTTAGATCGGAGCATTCTCACTGGTATATATTTTAGATGAGATCGCTTAGATACACTGGTGCTGTTCCATTAAGCACTTTGAACGTAACAAACAGGATCTTGTAAAATAATCTGAAATGTACATGAAGATAGTGTAGCTGGAACAAAACTGGTGTTATGTGTTCCCTTTTGCGAGTGCGTGTCACCAGACGTGCAGCAAAATTCTCCACTCGCTGTAGGCGTTGGTCAGAGAGAGGGGGATATTATTTAGAAATGCATTGCCATAGTCCAGTCGAGAATGAATAAGGGCTTGGACTAACATCTTGCATGTCTTATCATTTATGTACTTACGAATAAGTCCTATATTTCTTATTTGATAATAACAGGAATATAGAATTCATCTGCTTCTCCATTTCTATGTTATTATCTAATATAAGCCCAAATATTCTACAGACGTGGACGAATTTATATAACTGGATCCTACCTTAAAGCGAAGATTCTCAGTTTTCTTTACATGTTACTTGGATGATAAAACAATGAATTATGTCTTGTCCTTAGTCAATTTCAGCATATTCCTGTTCATCCAAATTCTTATGTCTGCAAATTAGGCTTGAATTGAAGATGAAATATCATCCCATTTATCACATGGCTTCAAAGTCACGTACACTTGTGTATCATTGGCATAAAAATGATATTTAATATTATACCGTTTAATAATTTGACCTACTAGTTTGGTATACATACAATAATGTTTTGGTCCTAAAATGGATATATGTGGTACACAAAAAAAAGACCTACATCTGGCGATGTTTTATTGAGAATATAAAGCTTTTTTCTAGATTCCAAATGAAATTCTAAACGCTTAAGTAGAATTGGATCATCGATTACGCCGAAAGCTGCGGATAAATTAAGCTTAATTAATGCATGGATCCTTCATCAAGACCCTCAGCAATGTCAGTGTGCACTTTCAAAAGAGCAGTTTCTGTTGAATGACCTCTACGATAAGCAGACTGGTCAATTTCATTAAGATCATTTTGCTCTAAGTGTTCTCTTATACCGCTTGCTACTACTTTTTCAATAAGTATAAAGATGAAAGGAAGGTTGGAAAAAAGACAATAATTCTTCATCTCTTCCTTATCCATCCCAGGTCTCTTAAGCAGCCGGCTTATGGTGGCTCGTTTCAAACACAACGGGATTACTGATTCATCCACTGACCTATTGGCAATGGCTGTTATCAGCGGTAGAAGTTGATCCACACATTTCTTCAAAAGCCAAGTGAGCAGTGGATCCAAGTCATATGACTTGTTCCGATACTTGATTATTATCTCCTTGACCTCAACCTCCGAAGTCGGTCGAAACATTTCGAGCATATTTCCATTAAACATAATATCTGGATCTATGGAAATATCGCCGGTAGTTACGGAAAGGTGAAGAAATGTTCAATAGATAGTCGATCTTCTAAACAAATAAGTACAATACTAAACTGATCCTTTAATAAGTTATATATCAGTTGAGTGTTTTGGACAAGTAAGAATTGCCATATTTTGTACCAAATGTACCAAAACTCAGAACTCAAATCCCGGTAATATTTGTCAAATAGCCATTGAATCAGCATTGGGAGCAGATATATTAATAGCAAAATGAGATCAGTAGTATGACCTGTGCTAGTTTAATCAGCTTGGGACACCCGAGTGACTCCAATATCAGCTTGAAAGTAGATTGATCTTGAAGTGAAATAGTGTTAGCTATATCCACTTTTCATGACTTATATTAGTTTCTATCCGGAAGAACTCGTGGTGTTACTAGTGTGAAATAAGTGGTTGGCTTATTTTAAGCGCACCATTTAAATAAACACGTTATATTTGGGGTCTGGTGGAAACATAGAAGGAAATAAAAGTAATTTAATTGTACAGCATGTGGCACAAAGCAAAACATACCGAATGTAAAATCCTACGTACAATCAAAATTCCGGTACAAAGCCTCAATAACAAAACATTGGAATATTTTTTATATTGTATCACCATTTTGCAACGATAAATAAAACAATAATAAATAGCTATTAATGAATAAGTGGATTTACAATCTATAACTACTTGCAATGAATTGCTTCTGCTTTGACCGTAACACATGTTCACGATATCAAAAGATAAATACATAGGTATGTCTCGAATGATGTTTAGATATGTTGATCCTCTGTGCCTGTTGCCTCTTTATATGTACCCGAAAACGCACATTGCCCGTGCCAGACATCTTATCTATTTCCATCCAGATTCCCTATTACCCCAATGTAAGAAAGTTATGTCGTTATTACAACATATTTGAGTTTATTAGCTTTGTTATGTATAATGTAGAATCTATGTTGTTGTCCTCTTATGTGGTCTGGCGAAACGACCTATTAAATCATACAATGCTGCTTGATGGATTTATACTCCTGGAGTCGTTTGTTACTCCGGCAGGCATCTCCATGGGTATTAAGCTGCGGACAGAGTTTTTCCCATATTATGAGTAATTAGATTACACTGATATAGGAAATTTGTTAAATGTATAGCTATTATAATCCCGACGTGTCATTCGCAGTATCGGAGATCTGCCTGAAATCCGCTGTTCTCGACCATGGGTCAAATAGATCAAGTGGATAGGCGCTTTAATTTAGATCCCACCACACCTAACTGCGTATACTTAGGGACGCTAAATTAAGCGTGAATGAACGTTCCCTTAGTGATGAACGGAAACGTATGAGGGTTAGCTGTTAGGTTCGAGTAAATCGTAGTATTTACTCAGGTTTGAGACGATATTTCGTTCTAGTCCAGTAATAATCCATTGTGCGGTATTGCTACTTTGTTTTTATTTTAGTTTAATCGGTTTAGTGAGTCCATACTGTGTTAGTGTACATTCTCTTTGTTATGAACAAACTGTAATGTTTGTTAACACGCTGAGGCTATATATAGGGCTTGAATTTTCACTTAGGTTAGAGAAGAACTTCGACGCCAGAGCAGTCGGACGTGTATTGATACATGGTTCATATAGGTAGGATTTATTCAGTTATTCGAACCCAGAATAAAGCTGAGGTCAGCATCTGAGGTGTCGAAATGTTTTATATACAGGTTTCTTTTGGACCACAGAAAATTACTGTTGAATGTAAACTGTGGTGTCAAAATAGTTTATGATATGTATGTAGCAAGTCACCATTGAACCACACGCACGTGTTGTTTATTGCGAGCTGTGGTATCAAATGGTATGTTTTTACGTGCTTCCGCTTTTTGTACGTAGCCTGCATGTAGCCGCTTTCCTGTGGGCGTGACATATTTGTCGCGTACGAAAAGCGAATTAGCTGGTTCCCACAGGCTGATGAGTAGACCAGACACATGCTTAGGTATACGCACACATTTATTAATATGTGGAGGTATGGAACATTTTATTTTTAGATTAATGTATGTATAGTTGTGTTTAGATTTATGGAGGTAGGTTTCGAAGGATGTTTAGATATGTTGATGCTCTGTGCCTGTTGCCTCTTACTATGTACCCTAAAACGCACATTGCCCGTGCCAGACATCTTATCTATTTCCATCCAGATTCCTTATTACACCAATGTAAGAAAGTTATGTCGTTATTACAACATGTTTGAGTTTATTAGCTTTGTTATGTATAATGTAGAATCTATATTGTTGTCCTCTTATGTGGTCTGGCGAAACGACCTATTAATTCATACAATGCTGCTTGATGGATTTATACTCCTGGAGTCGTTTGTTACTCCGGCAGGCATCTCCATGGGTATTAAGATGCGGACAGAGTTGTTTCCCATATTATGAGTAATTAGATTACACTGATATAGGAAAGTTAAAAGAAGCTATTATAATCCCGACGTGTCATTCGCAGTATCGGAGATCTGCCT
>JAODUP010002158.1:0-15797 GCA_025642065.1 Paralvinella palmiformis | reverse complement strand
GAAACATACCAGTTTTCTCATCCTATCCCATTGTAAATTAAAAACGGCTAATTATCTGTAAAACATCCATGCACCCAAGCAGTAACTGAACTGACATAACCCCGTATTCCAAACAACACAACATACACCTATTGATTATTACAATAACTGATAAAAGGAGTTTAAATATTTATTTAGAACGGCTCAATCTCAAGGATGAACGAGCAATCTGAATGATTAAACGTGTTGATTCCAGGCATTACAACCACCTTTATTAATTATTAATAAACAGGTCGAGTAAGCAAGCAATTAGCTAGTACCATAAACAAGATTCAGCACTAATTCCACCGGTTTTCAGGGAGTTTTCTTACATAAATTATAATTTTGCCACATCCATATATTACATTTGCCTGATGGAATGAGTTTATTCAATTGCAATTATATATCGATTCACATCAAGTGTCGTGTTGTTTCTATCACCTAGAAGCCAAAACAGGTAAATTAGAAACAGACAGTGAGAATATGTGTTTGTTTCTTTTGTTGTCGGCGTAATTTACGAAAAGCTGTAGGTTAGTTGTATACAACTTCTTTAATATATAATAATATATATCGCATGCTATGTGTTTTTATCAGTTCAAGTGTTTACATTTTGATATTTGGTATGATATTACATTGTTGTGTCTTGCATTTATGTCTCGATAAATTGACTTTATAACAATACATATTATATTAGTATTATTATTTTATCGAACACAAACATGCGCGATAGTGCCATATAAATACCACTTGTTGTGTGCTTACACTTAGCTGTTATTTATTTAGACTTTTTTCATGCCTTAAATATCATTGCGTGCAATTTCGAAATTACTTACAATCGAATGTTGCATTTGCGGTCGCTTTGGTGTTGGTATTGGGGGAAAAGGGTTTCTACGCATCGTGCGAAAAATGCTGAAAAATGTGAGACGATTCTGTGAACATAGCAGTTATGCGTTAGCATGCGGCTTATATAGATTAGCTAAGAAAACTTTGTTGTCTACGGCCATACCACGTTGAAAATACCGGTTCTCGTCTGATCACCGAAGTCAAGCAACATCGGGCTCGGTTAGTACTTGGATGGGTGACCGCCTGGGAATACCGAGTGCTGTAGACTTTTATCTTAATTTTCTCATTACAAACTGAACCTATCTAACAAAGCTTTATCTTCGATGGTATTCAGTTTTTTATTATAATTTATTTTCATTTATTTATAATATTTTTCCCGGATAAAAGTCTACTTTTACCATATTTGATGTATTTTGTCAAAGAAACATACCAGTTTTCTCATCCTATCCCATTGTCATTAAACGGCTAATTATCTGTATACATCCATGCACCCAAGCAGTAACTGAAACTGACATAACCCCGTATTCCAAACAACACAACATACACCTATTGATTATTACAATAACTGATAATAAGGAGTTTAAATATTTATTTAGAACGGCTCAATCTCAAGGATGAACGAGCAATCTGAATATTAAACGTGTTGATTCCAGGCATTACAACCACCTTTATTAATTATTAATAAACAGGTCGAGTAAGCAAGCAATTAGCTAGTACCAATAAACAAGATTCAGCACTAATTCCACCGGTTTTCAGGGAGTTTTCTTACATAAATTATAATTTTGCCACATCCATATATTACATTTGCCTGATGGAATGAGTTTATTCAATTGCAATTATATATCGATTCACATCAAGTGTCGTGTTGTTTCTATCACCTAGAAGCCAAAACAGGTAAATTAGAAACAGACAGTGAGAATATGTGTTTGTTTCTTTTGTTGTCGGCGTAATTTACGAAAAGCTGTAGGTTAGTTGTATACAACTTCTTTAATATATAATAATATATATCGCATGCTATGTGTTTTTATCAGTTCAAGTGTTTACATTTTGATATTTGGTATGATATTACATTGTTGTGTCTTGCATTTATGTCTCGATAAATTGACTTTATAACAATAAATATTATATTAGTATTATTATTTTATCGAACACAAACATGCGCGATAGTGCCATATAAATACCACTTGTTGTGTGCTTACACTTAGCCGTTATTTATTTAGACTTTTTTCATGCCTTAAATATCATTGCGTGCAATTTCGAAATTACTTACAATCGAATGTTGCATTTGCGGTCGCTTGGGTGTTGGTATTGGGGGAAAAGGGTTTCTACGCATCGTGCGAAGAATGCTGAAAAATGTGAGACGATTCTGTGAACAAAGCAGTTATGCGTTAGCATGCGGCTTATATAGATTAGCTAAGAAAACTTTGTTGTCTACGGCCATACCACGTTGAAAATACCGGTTCTCGTCTGATCACCGAAGTCAAGCAACATCGGGCTCGGTGACCGCCTGGGAATACCGAGTGCTGTAAACTTTTATCTTAATTTTCTCATTACAAACTGAACCTATCTAACAAAGCTTTATCTTCGATGGTATTCAGTTTTTATTATAATTTACTTTCATTTATTTATAATATTTTTCCCGGATAAAAGTCTACTTTTACCATATTTGATGTATTTTTGTCAAAGAAACATACCAG
Organism: Paralvinella palmiformis; assembly: GCA_025642065.1. Taxonomy (NCBI): domain Eukaryota; kingdom Metazoa; phylum Annelida; class Polychaeta; order Terebellida; family Alvinellidae; genus Paralvinella; species Paralvinella palmiformis. The sequence goes on along the minus strand of JAODUP010002158.1, from coordinate 13,239 downwards.
TTTTCTCATCCTATCCCATTGTCAATATACGGCTAATTATCTGTATATACATCCATGCACCCAAGCAGTAACTGATACTGACATAACCCCGTATTCCAAACAACACAACATACACCTATTGATTATTACAATAACTGATAATAAGGAGTTTAAATATTTATTTAGAACGGCTCAATCTCAAGGATGAACGAGCAATCTGAATGATTAAACGTGTTGATTCCAGGCATTACAACCACCTTTATTAATTATTAATAAACAGGTCGAGTAAGCAAGCAATTAGCTAGTACCAATAAACAAGATTCAGCACTAATTCCACCGGTTTTCAGGGAGTTTTCTTACATAAATTATAATTTTGCCACATCCATATATTACATTTGCCTGATGGAATGGGTTTATTCAATTGAATTAGAAACAGACAGTGAGAATATGTGTTTGTTTCTTTTGTTGTCGGCGTAATTTACGAAAAGCTGTAGGTTAGTTGTATACAACTTCTTTAATATATAATAATATATATCGCATGCTATGTGTTTTTATCAGTTCAAGTGTTTACATTTTGAATTTAAGGCATGAAAAAACTATAAATAAATAACGGCTAAGTGTTAGCACACAACAAGTGGTATTTATATGGCACTATCGCGCATGTTTGTGTTCGATAAAATAATAATACTAATATAATATTTATTGTTATAAAGTCAATTTATCGAGACATTAATGCAAGACACAACAATGTAATATCATACCAAATATCAAAATGTAAACACTTGAACTGATAAAAACACATAGCATGCGATATATATTATTATATATTAAAGAAGTTGTATACAACTAACCTACAGCTTTTCGTAAATTACGCCGACAACAAAAGAAACAAACACATATTCTCACTGTCTGTTTCTAATTTCAATTGTATAAACCCATTCCATCAGGCAAATGTAATATATGGATGTGGCAAAATTATAATTTATGTAAGAAAACTCCCTGAAAACCGGTGGAATTAGTGCTGAATCTTGTTTATTGGTACTAGCTAATTGCTTGCTTACTCGACCTGTTTATTAATAATTAATAAAGGTGGTTGTAATGCCTGGAATCAACACGTTTAATTATTCAGATTGCTCGTTCATCCTTGAGATTGAGCCGTTCTAAATAAATATTTAAACTCCTTGTTATCAGTTATTGTAATAATCAATAGGTGTATGTTGTGTTGTTTGGAATACGGGGTTATGTCAGTTTCAGTTACTGCTTGGGTGCATGGATGTATACAGATAATTAGCCGTTTAATGACAATGGGATAGGATGAGAAAACTGGTATGTTTCTTTGACAAAATACATCAAATATGGTAAAAGTAGACTTTTATCCGGGAAAAATATTATAAATAAATGAAAATAAATTATAATAAAAACTGAATACCATCGAAGATAAAGCTTTGTTAGATAGGTTCAGTTTGTAATGAGAAAATTAAGATAAAAGTCTACAGCACTCGGTATTCCCAGGCGGTCACCCATCCAAGTACTAACCGAGCCCGATGTTGCTTGACTTCGGTGATCAGACGAGAACCGGTATTTTCAACGTGGTATGGCCGTAGACAACAAAGTTTTCTTAGCTAATCTATATAAGCCGCATGCTAACGCATAACTGCTATGTTCACAGAATCGTCTCACATTTTTCAGCATTCTTCGCACGATGCGTATAAACCCTTTTCCCCCAATACCAACACCCAAGCGACCGCAAATGCAACATTCGATTGTAAGTAATTTCGAAATTGCACGCAATGATATTTAAGGCATGAAAAAACTATAAATAAATAACGGCTAAGTGTTAGCACACAACAAGTGGTATTTATATGGCACTATCGCGCATGTTTGTGTTCGATAAAATAATAATACTAATATAATATTTATTGTTATAAAGTCAATTTATCGAGACATTAATGCAAGACACAACAATGTAATATCATACCAAATATCAAAATGTAAACACTTGAACTGATAAAAACACATAGCATGCGATATATATTATTATATATTAAAGAAGTTGTATACAACTAACCTACAGCTTTTCGTAAATTACGCCGACAACAAAAGAAACAAACACATATTCTCACTGTCTGTTTCTAATTTACCTGTTTTGGCTTCTAGGTGATAGAAACAACACGACACTTGATGTGAATCGATATATAATTGCAATTGAATAAACTCATTCCATCAGGCAAATGTAATATATGGATGTGGCAAAATTATAATTTATGTAAGAAAACTCCCTGAAAACCGGTGGAATTAGTGCTGAATCTTGTTTATTGGTAATAGCTAATTGCTTGCTTACTCGACCTGTTTATTAATAATTAATAAAGGTGGTTGTAATGCCTGGAATCAACACGTTTAATTATTCAGATTGCTCGTTCATCCTTGAGATTGAGCCGTTCTAAATAAATATTTAAACTCCTTATTATCAGTTATTGTAATAATCAATAGGTGTATGTTGTGTTGTTTGGAATACGGGGTTATGTCAGTTTCAGTTACTGCTTGGGTGCATGGATGTATACAGATAATTAGCCGTTTAATGACAATGGGATAGGATGAGAAAACTGGTATGTTTCTTTGACAAAATACATCAAATATGGTAAAAGTAGACTTTTATCCGGGAAAAATATTATAAATAAATGAAAATAAATTATAATAAAAACTGAATACCATCGAAGATAAAGCTTTGTTAGATAGGTTCAGTTTGTAATGAGAAAATTAAGATAAAAGTCTACAGCACTCGGTATTCCCAGGCGGTCACCCATCCAAGTACTAACCGAGCCCGATGTTGCTTGACTTCGGTGATCAGACGAGAACCGGTATTTTCAACGTGGTATGGCCGTAGACAACAAAGTTTTCTTAGCTAATCTATATAAGCCGCATGCTAACGCATAACTGCTATGTTCACAGAATCGTCTCACATTTTTCAGCATTCTTCGCACGATGCGTAGAAACCCTTTTCCCCCAATACCAACACCCAAGCGACCGCAAATGCAACATTCGATTGTAAGTAATTTCGAAATTGCACGCAATGATATTTAAGGCATGAAAAAATTAAATAAATAACGGCTAAGTGTTAGCACACAACAAGTGGTATTTATATGGCACTATCGCGCATGTTTGTGTTCGATAAAATAATAATACTAATATAATATTTATTGTTATAAAGTCAATTTATCGAGACATTAATGCAAGACACAACAATGTAATATCATACCAAATATCAAAATGTAAACACTTGAACTGATAAAAACACATAGCATGCGATATATATTATTATATATTAAAGAAGTTGTATACAACTAACCTACAGCTTTTCGTAAATTACGCCGACAACAAAAGAAACAAACACATATTCTCACTGTCTGTTTCTAATTTACCTGTTTTGGCTTCTAGGTGATAGAAACAACACGACACTTGATGTGAATCGATATATAATTGCAATTGAATAAACTCATTCCATCAGGCAAATGTAATATATGGATGTGGCAAAATTATAATTTATGTAAGAAAACTCCCTGAAAACCGGTGGAATTAGTGCTGAATCTTGTTTATGGTATAGCTAATTGCTTGCTTACTCGACCTGTTTATTAATAATTAATAAAGGTGGTTGTAATGCCTGGAATCAACACGTTTAATCATTCAGATTGCTCGTTCATCCTTGAGATTGAGCCGTTCTAAATAAATATTTAAACTCCTTTTATCAGTTATTGTAATAATCAATAGGTGTATGTTGTGTTGTTTGGAATACGGGGTTATGTCAGTTTCAGTTACTGCTTGGGTGCATGGATGTATACAGATAATTAGCCGTTTAATGACAATGGGATAGGATGAGAAAACTGGTATGTTTCTTTGACAAAATACATCAAATATGGTAAAAGTAGACTTTTATCCGGGAAAAATATTATAAATAAATGAAAGTAAATTATAATAAAAACTGAATACCATCGAAGATAAAGCTTTGTTAGATAGGTTCAGTTTGTAATGAGAAAATTAAGATAAAAGTCTACAGCACTCGGTATTCCCAGGCGGTCACCCATCCAAGTACTAACCGAGCCCGATGTTGCTTGACTTCGGTGATCAGACGAGAACCGGTATTTTCAACGTGGTATGGCCGTAGACAACAAAGTTTTCTTAGCTAATCTATATAAGCCGCATGCTAACGCATAACTGCTATGTTCACAGAATCGTCTCACATTTTTCAGCATTCTTCGCACGATGCGTAGAAACCCTTTTCCCCCAATACCAACACCAAAGCGACCGCAAATGCAACATTCGATTGTAAGTAATTTCGAAATTGCACGCAATGATATTTAAGGCATGAAAAAGTCTAAATAAATAACAGCTAAGTGTTAGCACACAACAAGTGGTATTTATATGGCACTATCGCGCATGTTTGTGTTCGATAAAATAATAATACTAATATAATATTTATTGTTATAAAGTCAATTTATCGAGACATTAATGCAAGACACAACAATGTAATATCATACCAAATATCAAAATGTAAACACTTGAACTGATAAAAACACATAGCATGCGATATATATTATTATATATTAAAGAAGTTGTATACAACTAACCTACAGCTTTTCGTAAATTACGCCGACAACAAAAGAAACAAACACATATTCTCACTGTCTGTTTCTAATTTACCTGTTTTGGCTTCTAGGTGATAGAAACAACACGACACTTGATGTGAATCGATATATAATTGCAAGTGAATAAACTCATTCCATCAGGCAAATGTAATATAAGGATGTGGCAAAATTATAATTTATGTAAGAAAACTCCCTGAAAACCGGTGGAATTAGTGCTGAATCTTGTTTATGGTATTAGCTAATTGCTTGCTTACTAGACCTGTTTATTAATAATTAATAAAGGTGGTTGTAATGCCTGGAATCAACACGTTTAATTATTCAGATTGCTCGTTCATCCTTGAGATTGAGCCGTTCTAAATAAATATTTAAACTCCTTATTATCAGTTATTGTAATAATCAATAGGTGTATGTTGTGTTGTTTGGAATACGGGGTTATGTCAGTTTCAGTTACTGCTTGGGTGCATGGATGTATACAGATAATTAGCCGTTTAATGACAATGGGATAGGATGAGAAAACTGGTATGTTTCTTTGACAAAATACATCAAATATGGTAAAAGTAGACTTTTATCCGGGAAAAATATTATAAATAAATGAAAGTAAATTATAATAAAAACTGAATACCATCGAAGATAAAGCTTTGTTAGATAGGTTCAGTTTGTAATGAGAAAATTAAGATAAAAGTCTACAGCACTCGGTATTCCCAGGCGGTCACCCATCCAAGTACTAACCGAGCCCGATGTTGCTTGACTTCGGTGATCAGACGAGAACCGGTATTTTCAACGTGGTATGGCCGTAGACAACAAAGTTTTCTTAGCTAATCTATATAAGCCGCATGCTAACGCATAACTGCTATGTTCACAGAATCGTCTCACATTTTTCAGCATTCTTCGCACGATGCGTAGAAACCCTTTTCCCCCAATACCAACACCAAAGCGACCGCAAATGCAACATTCGATTGTAAGTAATTTCGAAATTGCACGCAATGATATTTAAGGCATGAAAAAGTCTAAATAAATAACAGCTAAGTGTTAGCACACAACAAGTGGTATTTATATGGCACTATCGCGCATGTTTGTGTTCGATAAAATAATAATACTAATATAATATTTATTGTTATAAAGTCAATTTATCGAGACATAAATGCAAGACACAACAATGTAATATCATACCAAATATCAAAATGTAAACACTTGAACTGATAAAAACACATAGCATGCGATATATATTATTATATATTAAAGAAGTTGTATACAACTAACCTACAGCTTTTCGTAAATTACGCCGACAACAAAAGAAACAAACACATATTCTCACTGTCTGTTTCTAATTTACCTGTTTTGGCTTCTAGGTGATAGAAACAACACGACACTTGATGTGAATCGATATATAATTGCAATTGAATAAACTCATTCCATCAGGCAAATGTAATATATGGATGTGGCAAAATTATAATTTATGTAAGAAAACTCCCTGAAAACCGGTGGAATTAGTGCTGAATCTTGTTTATGGTACTAGCTAATTGCTTGCTTACTCGACCTGTTTATTAATAATTAATAAAGGTGGTTGTAATGCCTGGAATCAACACGTTTAATCATTCAGATTGCTCGTTCATCCTTGAGATTGAGCCGTTCTAAATAAATATTTAAACTCCTTGTTATCAGTTATTGTAATAATCAATAGGTGTATGTTGTGTTGTTTGGAATACGGGGTTATGTCAGTTTCAGTTACTGCTTGGGTGCATGGATGTATACAGATAATTAGCCGTTTATTGACAATGGGATAGGATGAGAAAACTGGTATGTTTCTTTGACAAAATACATCAAATATGGTAAAAGTAGACTTTTATCCGGGAAAAATATTATAAATAAATGAAATAAATTATAATAAAAACTGAATACCATCGAAGATAAAGCTTTGTTAGATAGGTTCAGTTTGTAATGAGAAAATTAAGATAAAAGTCTACAGCACTCGGTATTCCCAGGCGGTCAACCAGACAAGAGCCCGATGTTGCTTGACTTCGGTGATCAGACGAGAACCGGTATTTTCAACGTGGTATGGCCGTAGACAACAAAGTTTTCTTAGCTAATCTATATAAGCCGCATGCTAACGCATAACTGCTTGTTCACAGAATCGTCTCACATTTTTCAGCATTCTTCGCACGATGCGTAAAACCCTTTTCCCCCAATACCAACACCAAAGCGACCGCAACTGCAACATTCGATTGTAAGTAATTTCGAAATTGCACGCAATGATATTTAAGGCATGAACAAGTCTAAATAAATAACAGCTAAGTGTAAGCACACAACAAGTGGTATTTATATGGCACTATCGCGCATGTTTGTGTTCGATAAAATAATAATACTAATATAATATTTATTGTTATAAAGTCAATTTATCGAGACATTAATGCAAGACACAACAATGTAATATCATACCAAATATCAAAATGTAAACACTTGAACTGATAAAAACACATAGCATGCGATATATATTATTATATATTAAAGAAGTTGTATACAACTAACCTACAGCTTTTCGTAAATTACGCCGACAACAAAAGAAACAAACACATATTCTCACTGTCTGTTTCTAATTTACCTGTTTTGGCTTCTAGGTGATAGAAACAACACGACACTTGATGTGAATCGATATATAATTGCAATTGAATAAACTCATTCCATCAGGCAAATGTAATATATGGATGTGGCAAAATTATAATTTATGTAAGAAAACTCCCTGAAAACCGGTGGAATTAGTGCTGAATCTTGTTTATGGTATAGCTAATTGCTTGCTTACTCGACCTGTTTATTAATAATTAATAAAGGTGGTTGTAATGCCTGGAATCAACAGTTTAATATTCAGATTGCTCGTTCATCCTTGAGATTGAGCCGTTCTAAATAAATATTTAAACTCCTTTTATCAGTTATTGTAATAATCAATAGGTGTATGTTGTGTTGTTTGGAATACGGGGTTATGTCAGTTTCAGTTACTGCTTGGGTGCATGGATGTATACAGATAATTAGCCGTTAATGACAATGGGATAGGATGAGAAAACTGGTATGTTTCTTTGACAAAATACATCAAATATGGTAAAAGTAGACTTTTATCCGGGAAAAATATTATAAATAAATGAAATAAATTATAATAAAAACTGAATACCATCGAAGATAAAGCTTTGTTAGATAGGTTCAGTTTGTAATGAGAAAATTAAGATAAAAGTTACAGCACTCGGTATTCCCAGGCGGTCACCCATCCAAGTACACCGAGCCCGATGTTGCTTGACTTCGGTGATCAGACGAGAACCGGTATTTTCAACGTGGTATGGCCGTAGACAACAAAGTTTTCTTAGCTAATCTATATAAGCCGCATGCTAACGCATAACTGCTTGTTCACAGAATCGTCTCACATTTTTCAGCATTCTTCGCACGATGCTAAAACCCTTTTCCCCCAATACCAACACCCAAGCGACCGCAAATGCAACATTCGATTGTAAGTAATTTCGAAATTGCACGCAATGATATTTAAGGCATGAAAAATTAAATAAATAACGGCTAAGTGTAAGCACACAACAAGTGGTATTTATATGGCACTATCGCGCATGTTTGTGTTCGATAAAATAATAATACTAATATAATATTTATTGTTATAAAGTCAATTTATCGAGACATTAATGCAAGACACAACAATGTAATATCATACCAAATATCAAAATGTAAACACTTGAACTGATAAAAACACATAGCATGCGATATATATTATTATATATTAAAGAAGTTGTATACAACTAACCTACAGCTTTTCGTAAATTACGCCGACAACAAAAGAAACAAACACATATTCTCACTGTCTGTTTCTAATTTACCTGTTTTGGCTTCTAGGTGATAGAAACAACACGACACTTGATGTGAATCGATATATAATTGCAATGAATAAACTCATTCCATCAGGCAAATGTAATAATGGATGTGGCAAAATTATAATTTATGTAAGAAAACTCCCTGAAAACCGGTGGAATTAGTGCTGAATCTTGTTTATGGTAATAGCTAATTGCTTGCTTACTGACCTGTTTATTAATAATTAATAAAGGTGGTTGTAATGCCTGGAATCAACACGTTTAATATTCAGATTGCTCGTTCATCCTTGAGATTGAGCCGTTCTAAATAAATATTTAAACTCCTTTTATCAGTTATTGTAATAATCAATAGGTGTATGTTGTGTTGTTTGGAATACGGGGTTATGTCAGTTCAGTTACTGCTTGGGTGCATGGATGTATACAGATAATTAGCCGTTATTGATATGTATAATAAAAATGGATGTTTGTTACAATACAATGTTATGCTTTTCGGGAAAATAAAATAATAATAAATAAAAACTGAAACTAAGTCTTTGTAATAGTTAAATTGTAAGAGATTAAGAAAAAGTCTAAAAATCCAGGGTTACCATAAAGTATACCACCGATATGCTTTTGGATAAAGAACGTATTTTAATGTATTGCTAAACACAATTTTCAGCTACATAAGCCACAACCAATGCTATTTCAGAATCGCTAAACTTTTAATTAAGGCGTAAACATTTCCAAAACACAAGCACAACACTTCATTGTAGAATTCGTTCACCATGATTTTGCAGAATTAAACTTACGCAATGTAGCACAAACATGATTTACATATAGATTTGATGATAAATATTAATAAATATGTATAAATAATTTAGAGAAAACAAAATGTATATATACATATCAAATGTATTGATGATAAAAAAATAGCTATATAATATTATTATAAAGAATTGAACAAAACACGTTTCTAAATACGAACAAAAACTAAACAATATACACTGTCTGTTATTTATTTTTTTATTAACAACACGACTTGTTTGTAATATATTCAATGAATAAACTCATTCTCAGGCTGTATAATGATTGGCAATTTATTGTAGAAAACCGAAAATGTGGAATATAATTATTATGTATAGTATTCTTGAAACTGTTTATAAAATTATAAATTTGTAAACTGTAACAGTTAATATTATCTGTTCATCTTAATTGACGTTCTAATAAATATTAATATTATCAGTATGTATAATCAATGGGTACTGGTTGTTATACGTGGTATTCAGTTGTACTGCTTGGAATGGATGTTAAATATTACTTAATCAATATAGATGAGAAAACTGGTATGTTTCTTTGACAGATATCAATTGTAGATTTTGGAAATATATAAATAATAATAAATAAAAAAGAAACCTAAGTCTTTGTAATAGTTAAATTGGTAATGAGATTAAGATAAAAGTAAAATAATCAGTTACAACAAGTATACCACCGATATGCTTTTTGTTCAAGAATATTAATATATCTACAAAGTTTTTATACATAAGCCACAACCATAATGCTTGTTAAGAAACCTATTTTCAACTGCATGCGTAAAACATTTTCAAACAACAAAAGCCGAATAACATAATTTAGTAACAAATGCACATTTTTGCATTAATTAAATATACCTAATGAAGACAAACAGATTTATACATATGATTTTCATGAAATATATAATAAATTAGTAAAATAAATTTATGAGAAAACAAACGATTATGCATCCAATATATGTAATAATGATAAAATAATGTTATAATATTATAAAGAAGTTATCAAAACACAGTTTATACCAAACAAAAGAAAAAACATTCCATCGTAATTATTTTTGCTTAGGTGTAAACAACCACGTTGTAATTATAAATGAAAACCATCGATGTTTTAATGCAATTGTTTTGTAGAAAACCCAAAGGAATTGTCATTGTTATGACTAATTTTATCTTATTATAATTATAATGTGAATGGAATAGTTTAATTTGGTTTATTAGATTAGCGTTTATATATTAACCCTTATTAATAATTAATAATGGTTATGTTGTTTAAACGTATTCAGTTCATTACTCTTGGGATCCATTTTTTAAATTTTTGTATTAAAGGAAATTTTGTATACATCCATGCACCCAAGCAGTAACTGAAACTGACATAACCCCGTTTTAAAAAAAATTTTAAAAAAAAAAAAAAAAAACGGCTCAATCTCAAGGATGAACGAGCAATCTGAATAATTAAACGTGTTGATTCCAGGCATTACAACCACCTTTATTAATTATTAATAAACAGGTCGAGTAAGCAAGCAATTAGCTATTCCCAAATAAACAAGATTCAGCACTAATTCCACCGGTTTTCAGGGAGTTTTCTTACATAAATTATAATTTTGCCACATCCATATATTACATTTGCCTGATGGAATGAGTTTATTCAATTGCAATTATATATCGATTCACATCAAGTGTCGTGTTGTTTCTATCACCTAGAAGCCAAAACAGGTAAATTAGAAACAGACAGTGAGAATATGTGTTTGTTTCTTTTGTTGTCGGCGTAATTTACGAAAAGCTGTAGGTTAGTTGTATACAACTTCTTTAATATATAATAATATATATCGCATGCTATGTGTTTTTATCAGTTCAAGTGTTTACATTTTGATATTTGGTATGATATTACATTGTTGTGTCTTGCTTTTAATGTCTCGATAAATTGACTTTATAACAATAAATATTATATTAGTATTATTATTTTATCGAACACAAACATGCGCGATAGTGCCATATAAATACCACTTGTTGTGTGTTTACACTTAGCCGTTATTTTTTAGTTTTTCACCCAAAACTTGCGTGAAATTTCAAAATTTTACAATCAATGTTTTTGGGCCTTGGGTGGGTAAAAAAATTTTTTACATCGTGCGAAAATGCTAAAAAATTGGGGAATTTTGAACGCAGTTACGTTACATGCGGTTTTTGTTAGCTGAAAACTTTGTTTCTAGGCCTCCCTTGAAAATCCCGGTTTCTCTGACCCCGAATCAAGCAACATGGGGCTGGGTTAGCGGTGGGGAGCCGGGGAATACCGATGCTGTAGACTTTTTCTTTTTTCTCATTACAAACAAACCTATCTCAAAGCATCTTCGATGGTATTCATTTTTATTTAATTTTTTCTTTTTTTAAAATTTTTTTTTCCCCGGATAAAAGTCTACACCATATTTGAGTTTTTTTGTAAAAGAAAATCCATTTTTCCCACCCTATCCCATTTCAAAAGGGCAAATTATCTGTATAACCCATGCACCCAAGCGTAACTGAAACTGACATCCCCGTATTCCAAACAACAAACCCCTATTATTATTACAATAATGAAAAAGGGAGTTTAAATTTTTTTTAGGGGCCAAATCTCAAGGATAAACACAATCTAATTTCGTGTTGTTTGGTTACAACCCCCTTTTTTAAATTATTAATAAACAGGTCAGAAAGCAAAAATTTGCTAAAAATAAAAAAGATTACCCTAATTCCCCCGGTTTTTCAATTTTTTTAAATAAATTTAATTTTCCCAACCCCAATATTACATTTCCTGAGGGAAAGTTTATTCAATTCAATTATATATCGATTCACATCAAGTGTCGTGTTGTTTCTATCACCTAGAAGCCAAAACAGGTAAATTAGAAACAGACAGTGAGAATATGTGTTTGTTTCTTTTGTTGTCGGCGTAATTTACGAAAAGCTGTAGGTTAGTTGTATACAACTTCTTTAATATATAATAATATATATCGCATGCTATGTGTTTTTATCAGTTCAAGTGTTTACATTTTGATATTTGGTATGATATTACATTGTTGTGTCTTGCATTAATGTCTCGATAAATTGACTTTATAACAATAAATATTATATTAGTATTATTATTTTATCGAACACAAACATGCGCGATAGTGCCATATAAATACCACTTGTTGTGTGCTTACACTTAGCTGTTATTTATTTAGACTTTTTCATGCCTTAAATATCATTGCGTGCAATTTCGAAATTACTTACAATCGAATGTTGCATTTGCGGTCGCTTGGGTGTTGGTATTGGGGGAAAAGGGTTTATACGCATCGTGCGAAGAATGCTGAAAAATGTGAGACGATTCTGTGAACATAGCAGTTATGCGTTAGCATGCGGCTTATATAGATTAGCTAAGAAAACTTTGTTGTCTACGGCCATACCACGTTGAAAATACCGGTTCTCGTCTGATCACCGAAGTCAAGCAACATCGGGCTCGGTTAGTACTTGGATGGGTGACCGCCTGGGAATACCGAGTGCTGTAGACTTTTATCTTAATTTTCTCATTACAAACTGAACCTATCTAACAAAGCTTTATCTTCGATGGTATTCAGTTTTTTATTATAATTTATTTTCATTTATTTATAATATTTTTCCCGGATAAAAGTCTACTTTTACCATATTTGATGTATTTTGTCAAAGAAACATACCAGTTTTCTCATCCTATCCCATTGTCATTAAACGGCTAATTATCTGTATACATCCATGCACCCAAGCAGTAACTGAAACTGACATAACCCCGTATTCCAAACAACACAACATACACCTATTGATTATTACAATAACTGATAATAAGGAGTTTAAATATTTATTTAGAACGGCTCAATCTCAAGGATGAACGAGCAATCTGAATGATTAAACGTGTTGATTCCAGGCATTACAACCACCTTTATTAATTATTAATAAACAGGTCGAGTAAGCAAGCAATTAGCTAGTACCATAAACAAGATT
>JAODUP010002107.1:0-16582 GCA_025642065.1 Paralvinella palmiformis | reverse complement strand
AAAGGTATTTAGGGAGTTTCCCCACAAGGTTTTTTTAAAAATTTGAAGAACCATAATTTTATTTTTAAATATCTTTGTATAATAGCTGTACCCACTTAATGAAGGAGTCTCCAAATCCATAAGATTGAAGAGCGGCGAATAAAAAATCGTGGGAGACCCGATCAAAGGCTTTGCTTTGATCGATAGAAATTAATATACAATGTAGTTGTTTTGCATTAACGTAATCTATTATGTTTCTAATTAAATGTATATTGTCATGGATTGAACGCCCTTTTCTTGCGCAAGTTTGGTCCAAATTAATTATGTTGTCCATTATTTTTGATAGTCTATTTGTTAAGACTTTAGCTATAATCTTATAATCGAAGTTTAAAAGAGAGATAGGCCGCCAGTAATCGAGATTTTCATGGTATATTTTATTTTTGCAGAAAAGTGTTATGATCCCTTCTCTTTGTGTGGGGAGTAAGCGACCTTCTTTATATAGTATATTGATTATTTGGGTAAATTCCTCCAACATAAGATGAATGAATTGGGAATAAAATTCTTTTGGAAGTCCGTCGCTGTCTGGGCATTTATTATTACTCATGGATTTTATCGCTCTTAAGATTTCTTCCTTAGTTATGTCTCCATCGCACAGAGCATTTGACTCAGGAGTCAGGTGTTCTGTTGTGGAGAGAAATTCTTTCATTGCTTTTTTGTTTACTGGTTTCGATGAAAGGAGGGATTCGTAATATAGTCTGCATTGTTCTAATATTTCTTTTTGTTCGGTATATTGTTTTCCATTTCGAATTAAGGATGGCATATGTTTTTTCATTATATTCTTTTCTTCTTTTCTCAAGAAGAATGTTGTTGTCTTTTCTGAGCTATCTATCTGTTGAATCCGTGATCGGATTTTACTTCCCTCATTTTCTTTTGTTAAAAGTAATTTTAATTGTTGTTCTAAATTTAGAATTTCTTCTTTGAAGGCTCCCGGAAGATCAGTTTGTAGCTGTTGGTATTTTGAAAGTTTATATTCTAGGACAGTTATTTTATTTCTTGTTTTATTTGCTAATCGTTTAGAGTGATTTATTATTATTTCTTTGCAGTGATTTTTGCACTGCTCCCACCATTCAGGTTTTGGTGTTCGGGGAGAATCAGGCTGTCGCTTAATCAGCACAGCCTCTATGTTGGAAGTGGTTGAGAAACCCTCCCCACCACTCACAGGGAGCAGTACGGAGTGGAGCCGAAATACCCGAGGGTGGTCACTGCCAGAGTGTTTAACGTCCTCAGGGGTTTTAACGTCCCCCTTTATTTTAAATAATTCAGTGGAGACGGCAGCGCATTTAACGTGGTCAGCCACCCACGATGTAGTGAGCCGAGAAATTAATCCCTGGAAAAGTTTCGACCTCTTACGGGGTTCGAACCTGCGACCGTTGGCACCAAGTGCCGGGTACTTAACCGCTAGGCCACCGGAGCTCACTAAACACCATTCAGGATTTATCTGGTGTTTTTATATTCGGAGAGAAATTCTATTATTTCTTGTTGTAATTTTTGGTCCATGAGAACGGACACGTTGCACTTCCAGTAGGATGTACCACGTTTCTGGCTCGAGGTCCTCTCTGTTAAGGTGACGAATTTGTGGTCTGAGAAGATGTTGGGAATTATATTACAATCTAATGTGTCTTTTAATGCAGGTTTGTTTACATAGAAACGATCTAGACGGCAATATATTCCGGATCGATTCCATGTAAACTCCTGCTTTTGGGGATGTAGATGACGGAAAGCATCCGACAGTTCAAATTCCGTTTTGAATAGAGTCATTATTTTGTTTCCTACATGACCTCTTCGTGTATTACCACCTAATTTATCCATCTCTGAGTTTTCAGTAAAATTAAAATCACCTCCTATAAAAAGGTGCATCTTGCAATGGCAGAAGGATTCTAGACTAATTATGATTTGTTTTCTTTCTGAACAGTTATTTGGGCAGTAGACATTAATAAAGCGGTAGTTGATTTGATTATTTTTTAAGGTTAGGGTAACTAAACGGCCAAAACTGTCATGGTGGAAGGAGATTAATTTGTGTTTGAATTTTGGGTGTAACATAATTGACACACCTTGACTTCAGAAGGATCCAAAGGACCACCAAATAGGACCTTTCCATTCATTTTGAATTTATTTTGCAATTTTATTACCAAAAATATGTGTTTCTTGTATAAAGATGATGTCGAAATGTTTTTGTTTGCAATATTCGAAAAATAGACGTCGTTTATTACTGTTTAGTAACCCAGAGATATTAATAGTAGCAATTATGAAAGAGGTCGTCAGTGGGTGGATATTTTATTTCAACTTTTTTTTCGTGGATTCTATTGGTGGGTTGTCATCTTCCGAAGTGGAGAGCGACGTGTCTCTTTTACCCTTCCTTTGCTTTTTCTTATTTTTTTTTGGGGGGGGTCACTATTGCCAGTTATCGGGAGTGTTTTGGTTTACGAAGGAAATTTCCACTTCCATTTTGTCGGAGGAAGTGCCCTTTTTTCATTTTCTATTTTGTTATTTTGTGGGTCATCTGTCTCTGATGGTATGTCTATTATTAGGGCTTCCTCGGAAGACGACAATTCTTGTTGTATGTTTATTTCTGTTTCGGACTTTGAGTTTGTATCGTTTTCTTGTGTCTTTTTGTTTTCTGTTCGTTCAATGGTCGACATGGCTGCTTCATCCATGTCATCGTCCTCGTGCACCATAGGGACGTTTCCAGTCAAGGCCGCTTTATAGCCGCCTTGGCATTCAACGTCTCTATGACCGAAAGAACGGCATTGCCGACAGAAGGGAGTGGTGCAGTCAGCACGTATGTGTCCTTCACGTCGACAGCGCAGACAAACTGGAGGCCTCCCGGTGTACGTAATTAAGGTTTCATGGTAGGTGTTTGCTGTCATGTCGTACACTTTGTAAAGGTGTGGTATCTGCGTAGTGTCGTTCGTGTCATTAAGTCGGAGGATGGCACTCCTTACCTGTATTCCGGTGTTAAATAAGTTTGCGCCGCTATTAAATTTCACCGTGCTTTTGTCATATTTAACGGCCTTTACCATAATGGCTTCACCAAAGGTGGCTTGTAATTGTCTCGCAAGACATTCATTCGATATCCAAGGCGGAAGCCAGTGTATTCGTAGTTTAACCTCTTTTTAGAAACGGTCTCAAAACTTCCTTTGAAGTTGTTTACCACAACTTCACCTGCATTTAGCATTTTTTGTTTGCCTTCGTCTGAGCGAAGTGTGACGTACCATTCTGCATTACGAGAAAGTGGCCCTAAATGTTCTAGTTTTGCCGCAGGGACTAGCTGCGTTAAGGCGAGTCCAACGTCGAAACGATTGTACGGCTTACCTTTCGTATCAAAGTGAATCTTCAGGGTCCTTTCTCGAATGTCGTTGGGACGAGAGATCTCCTGGCGCTTCCATTCCTCGTCAGTTAAAGGATTATTATCCTTAGGTCCGTTGAAATTCCTGCGTGTCGTACTCATCCTATCCAAAAACACCTCCACGGAAATCTTTAGTAAAAGGCGAAAGATTTATACGTGGATTGAAGAGAAACCAGAGTTTAGGTTACTCCAAAGGGATAAATTAATATCCAAATGCACTTCAGATATTGTTGTTTGGATTAACTAGATGTTCAATGCATTTGAGATAAACATATGGTGTTTTTCATATAAACTCTATAGAAGGGTTATTATTATTATGACACAGGCTAATAATTTGTTTTACATTAACAGATAATATGTGCCCATGACATGTTATTGTTGGTGTTTTTGCAGATGCCTCAAAAATCTCCCAAATGAAGGAGAAAGACACAGAAGATGTTGTTAAAAAGTGGTTACAGGGTGCCCCCAACAGAGATGGTGGGAGGAATGCAAGGGAAGAAAGGTAGCTACTGAATTATGATATACAAATTATTCTGAAAAATATTCTAATATATACTGGGATCTGCTGATGAAGATGTGTGTTTAATGTAAAATTAGATCTTTCTGAAAGTACATTTTATAATCACATAAACATTCTTTTTAATACTATAATGCAGGAGTAGAATACAAGCTGTTGTTGTTGTTGTTGTGAATTTAACTCTAAATATTTTTTTTTACAGAATCTGTTGGAGTACACATTAGTGTGTCAGATATCCAAGATAGAAGTATGTATGGAAGTTTGAAACTATTTAATTTGTAAATCCTATTTTTGTTCCCTAGAATAATTTTTTACAGTTAACATTGCTCGGATATTATTTATATAGACTATTGTTTGTCTTTATTTAGCACACAGCGAAATATCTTGTTTTGAACAAATATCTATGTATTCTTTGCATCCATTGTTAGAAATGTACCTTTAAAAAGACATCAAACCATCATAATATGTTGCAACACCATGGATGAAGTCATCTTCACTATGTGATTAACTATATTTTGGAGAATAAAAGTACTAATTAATTTACACACTTGAAATTGACAAAGTAAGTTCTTCCTTATGTTTAATGTATTTAATAAACCGGATAACGAGGTACATTTGTCAACATTCTAGAACAAGAATCTCCCTTTTCCTGGAAGATACATGAAGGACACATTATGGATTTGTTTATTAATATTGATATTCATCTGATTTTGTAATTCTGCTTCTACCAACAGACTTTCTACAGATAAGATTAACTAACTGTTGTAAGTGTGAAATAGTTAGATTACTTAGAATGTAAACAAATATGGTGGCTAGTTGTAATAAGTCATATCATGTGTTGGTTTGTTAGTTTTAATTAGTAAAGAAAATTAATATATTTTGGCAAAATGTATCTTTAAACAATTGCAGAGAAAATAAGAATACTAAAATTACTCAAGTAACGTAGATGTTTTTATATGTAGATAGTCTGTTAAAATTGTAAACTGTTTATGTTTGTTGAGCAGGTAGTTCATTAAAATAGAAATTCTGTGATTTCTAAAACTAATAATGTATTTATACTTTTATCCCTATTTCCATCATCCTTCTTGACGTCAGCATACTTCTCAAAACACTGAGTGATGCTCTAAGACATTAATGCTAATTGGTTACAGCTAAAGACAGATAACTCTACTCCAGAATGTTTACAATTTTTTTATATACATCTCATTATTTTTGTCATCATATCACAATTAGGTCAGTAGGTTACTGTTAGTTGTAGTTTATGTTTGTTAAACTAGACAGATGTTGACAATTGTACTCAACTAATTTTAAGAATTAATTTATTAATTTTAACAGGGGTCATACTTTAGAATGTAATTATAATGTATGAAAATCATGTTCATTGCATTATTTTACATCTTATCATAACGTTATCTTCTAAACAAACTTATTGAATTAGTTTGTATAAAATTATTGAGTAATATCTAATCAATGTGGTAATCTGTGATATATTGTTTGTTACTGAGTTTCTGACATTTAAAAAATCCTCTTTCACAAATATTCTTATTAATAATATTACTAGAAAATAAGATTGTTGTCTTCTGTCTGTGATGATCTGATGTGTAGACTTATCTGAATATAGTTATCAATGTATAATTGACATAAATGTATGTAAATGGTCTCAGATAATTGTGTTGGTAATAATTTAGCATTGATTAAATAAATGTTTTAATTACTAGAAATCACTCAGAATTTGTGTGTGTGTGTGTGTGTGTGTGTGTGTGTGTGTGTGTGTGTGTGTGTTTATGTATGTGACACAAATAAAACAAACCAAATAAGACAAGACATAATCCAATATAAAAAGTTTAATTTCATATTTAATTTATTATCCTTGTGTCAATCCAACATAATACAATCTCAAATCTTACTTAGTCCAAATAACATGATATTGGACTAATTCCCCCCATTATTTTGATATATAGATAGAGTGATGGGCCACAATGTTGTAACACCTTATTTCAGAAGGAAAACTTTCCAATCCATGAGACAGTAGCAGTGACTAGAGTTAATCCCATTACATATTATCTGTAGTTATATATACGGGAGACGACCTGTTATAAATGGTGCATAAGTTGATGATACAAAATAAGTGTTTCCCAAATAGACACGAGTCCCATAATCACATTTATCATCTTAGAGGAGAGAGAGAATTAACCTCAAAACACTCATAACCTGTTATCAAATGATAACAGTCCTGCGTGAGTTACAGTGACCTATAAAGGCAGAATATTGTTTTCTTCCTACAGAAAATATTACAGATCTTTGCTGAATTTTTTATTATTATTCAAACAAACAAGTATAGAGTTTGGCAATGTTTTCGGTGCGCAGCCACTGCATTGTAGATGGCAAAGTTCGTATAAAGGTCAAGTCCGTACAAAGCAGAAAATCTTCCACTTTATCCGAAGACTTGGAAGGTCTGCTGCTACTACTATTCTCACTATAATTGTAATAATTACACTAACATATAGTCAGTAATTCCAAAATATTACAAACCATATGCTATATATTCTTCAAATATTACAATTGTTTAATGTGCTAAATCACAGTTTGTTCACAATATCCTGCACACAACATCCCCCTCCCCCATATGTCTCAGCACCACACTGCTCACATTGCACTCTATTTCTCTAAACGTCCTGAAAAGCCATGAAATGATACTTTCCTCTACACGAATGAACCATGGGGAATGAACTATCATATACAAATATTATCAATATATGTATAGGATATGTGTGTGTGCGCATATTATTATTATAATATAATAATTAAAAGACTAAAACAGTAAAGGTACTATATCAAGTCAGTAGTAATTGCTCATTGTATTTTCTCTGGGGTATTGTTCACGGTTCTGTGACCACTGATATAGGGGGGGGGGTATGTTTATTATTTATTTATTTTACACTGTATGTGTATGTAAAATACACATACACAATGAATACATAATACACAGCAATATAATATCAATATAAAGTAATCAGCAACTTGCATACAAAATTAACTGGTTGGTTAACAGTAAAAACATACTATGTATAAAATGGAAATATCACTAACATATTAGATAACAATAATTCAAAATACATTATCATATGTCAACATTAAAATAGCATCAACAACATATTTAACACATAACGATCGTAAGGATCATGACTCAGCAATAGCTGTCTTACACTGTCTGCTAGCTCATCTTCTACAGCATAGAACTCAGCAATAGCTGTCTTACATTGTCTGCTAGCTCATCTTCTATTGCATAGTACTTCTTTAAATACATTCTTGTTTTGTCGGCATAACGTTTATCAATAACAAATCTAAAAAAAGATATTTCGTACTTAAAGCAAATAGTTTTTTCACTGGCAATAATATCAGTGTGACCAACTAACTTGCCGAAGACATGCATATTTAAAAGATGAGTATAAAATGACATTAATAGTCGGTTATTAAAGTGTAGCATGTGATAAAGTGACACCTAAATAGTTCACACTGTCACTTTCTTTAAGTTTTACACTGTTAAGCATCCACTCAGGATGTGGAGCTAAATTACAATTACCAAATATGGTATATTCAGTTTTAGATGGATTAACTAGTAAACCATGTTCTGTAATATATTTGTTTGCAGAATCAATTATATGTTGCAAGCCAGAAAAGATACATTATTAATATTAATACCACCTGTAGATTAAGATAATTCATTGACCAAATCTTGATAAAAAAGATTAAACAGGAACGGTGAGGATAGCGCTCCCTGCCGTGTTCCTTTGCAAATTTTAATTGGTTCGCTCAATATAGAGCCCCATTTAACCTGTACAGAAATAGGAACAATACCACTTCGCCATTATCACCCAGCAATTATCAGGTATAACATTTATTGCTTTTTGAAATAAAATAGCATGTGGGACAGCATCAAATGCTCCCTCTGCGTCCAATGAACAAGTGTAAACTGGTGAACCACGTTTAGTATAATATTGAATTACACCATTAGCCAATGACGTGGCCATATTCATGCCTCTACCGGCCACAAACCTGTAGATCACTAAATTCATGATAACCGGACACATCAAGTATATACAATTCAAGAAGCTCCGGTAAAGTAAATGATACAGTAACAGGCCGATAATGTTGTAGTAAGGTAGGGTCCAAAGTAGGTTTCTTAAGTAAAGGTACAAGTAAGCCTTGAGATAATGCATTAGGTACAATACCTTACTTAAGACACAGAGAAAACATGACACTAACATGTCTGATAATTTTAGCGCTAAGCCCCATGTTTAAGGTATTCGGCATTGATACTATCAATACCGGGTGAGGATTCAGAGTTTAATTTCTTAATGTAGATTGTAACCGTTGTATCAGACATGACCTTATCATTAATGATTCATGATGTTTTGGAGATTATCATATTTAATTTTAACTTTCCTTTCGGCGATTGTAATCACATCACTGTTACAGGCAGACTCCGAAATTCTGACTTGAAAGCTGGTTTAGGTTGCCACTCCTGGCTTGATTACAGGTAGATCTATAAACCTTTTTCGCCGACTTGTAACATAGATAGACATGATCCTGCCGAGGTCGACCACAGTCTTTCCATGTTCTGAACTAAAACCGCTGCCTATCCCTAGTAACCAAACAATTCTTATTCCACTAACTATTTGGCTTTTCTTTAGAACCTGTTTCATACATAACGGCAACCGCATCACCACACATAGAATCAACTACTTCTGTGCCTCATCATGAGATTTCACAACTTCGAAGTTGATCGTCGGTAATGGTTTAGCACAATCAATAAGGTATCGACTATAAGAAGCACATACTTCATTATCAGACCAGTTTAGTCTGGGATATTTCGGAACAGTACTAACATCATTACCGTGGTTAATGTTTGATTGAATGTGTAGTTCCGCAGTGGTAAGCAAAGGATAGTGATCGCTAACGTTTGTTGGTAAATCAGACAAAATAGAACATCCTTTGATGATGTCGCCAGCACAGACAGAAGCAAACACATGATCAATATATGAATCAGAGGTTGCATTAAAATACGTATAAGACCCGTCTTGGTCAAAATTAAAATTAGAAGCCTTGAGTTCATTATTTCTCCAAAAATCATATAATATATAGCTATGCTTGTTGTATGGATGTTGTCTTAATTACCTTAAAAAGGGGGGTTCCTTTTAAATTAAACCCCAAAATTCATGGGGGCCACCAATGAATATTGATTGTAAAATTAAATGTCCAAAAGGCCAAAATTTTTTATAACCATTATAATATGGTAAGTAAACTCCAAACACTATCAATAATGTTTTATCACCTGACATCACTTGTATCCCAATGATTCGAGTCTATGGGGGCTTTTTTGGAAATCCTACCCCGCCATGTGGGCGACCAACAAACAGTTCTTCTACATTTACACTAGATTTCATGTGAGTCCATGATTGTCACCATTGTAACGCTGTTTAAAAGATGCCGGTTCTTGTGCAGTAAGCCAGTGTTCACAAACAAACATTATATCACAGTTTTCGCTATTAAGGTAATTGTCTATAAAACCATAAGAAGACTTTAAACCTTTACAATTAAAAGATAACATATTAAAATCCATATTGTTATCCACATTGTTCTTCGTTTCAGGTGTGAACGTTAATATTTAATATTTAATCAGACACATATTAAGACATTACAACAAGTGCTCAGTAACTGTTGTAATAAAACGATCTAGCAGATTGGCGGCGATCATAACGCTGCATTGTAGAATATAGTATATATACAATATAGTAGTGTATAAGAAAACCAAATTGTATACAATAAAGTGTTATTACTATAATTACATTACTAGCGACATGACTTGGAAATAGAGAGTTGTGATATAAATTTTACGATGAGGTAATATGACCTGCCAGTAATCATCATCTGATAATTTCACCTTCATATTACTTTTCTTTCCTCTGATGATCGCTGTGCGGGTTATACTCTTAAGTAATTAACATGCAGCCACAATAAAGTAAACAACGTCATTCGCTCGCCATTAGACCCAAGTATACATATTGGTCTATTAAATGTGTATAACGAAAGACAACTATAACGAAGGAACATCGTTCACGTCTTGTAGAGCTGTATGATAAAATAAGGGATAATTTGGGCTTTGAAAATGTTTACGATAGTCCCATTAAAATACTGATTAATGATTAAAGATATCGGTATTTCACTATCAGTTCGTCTTCCACATCAATATGGAACTTAAAGTTACATCTGTTTAACATATTAATACAGTATCTGGGCGCCTCCGTGGTCTACCGGTACTGTGATGCATCAAAGATCACTACCATCCGTGTTCGAATCTAGTTGTGGGCAAATCTGAAGGTTGTTTCATCTTTTAGTTCGCTTCATTACCTTTGGAATTCGCTCGATCCATTTAGCCTACCGTATGTACAACAATGGCCGTAAAACACTCATCATCACCAATGCCGTATCTTATTTGCAACTGCAGATATCTCTTCGGTATTGAGGGATGTGTCTATTAAGTTAATATATATTTAATAAACAATTGCCAGAAATGTTTACAGCAGGTAAGGTCAGAGAATCCGTGAATATTGATCATTTTTAAGGCTTTAAGATATTGTCTATTGAGAGTGTGAAGTATTGTTGTTGATGTTGTAGAGTATAGTTATTTAGCCACAGCGTAGTTCATATCTGAGGCATATGGCCGACAGGCCACTCCCTAAGGAAACAAATCCTGCAAGCACAGACATGAACCTGATTGGAACCCACAACCTAAAGGTTTGAACCTTTGTTCCCTAACCACTTCAATATGGTTCCCCCAATAGGTGTTAAAAGTATTACTGATTATGCTGCTTTCATTTATCACATATCGATTATTATACGATGATGGTCTACTTATTAACAATTTTTAATCAAAATACTGTAAACGGGAGTTATCTATAAAAATTTTTCCTCCTGCCCTTATCATTCTATCTCTGGATTTATCCAACCAGAATCGAGAAAACACAAGTTAGTAATACAAATTATTATGATAGTATAGAAATATTTCTTTGATAAATATTAATGCGGATAGTAATTATTTTTACAAGGGTTTGCAAACTCTGACATGATCGAACTCACATTGTCTATAATGTATATACTACCTTTACAACTGCCAAATTCGACAGCAACATTTATATGTTTCTAGGCAAGCCAGATATTAAATGGTTTACATATTAAACGATTTCGCTGAACGGTTATGACTGGCAACTCATATATTGGATAGTGGCTCCTTCAGGCGAATTAAAAAACCAATCTGTGTGGAACCGTTTCAAATAATATTAGCACTCCTTCAGAAGTATTTTATTACACACCTAGTATAAGTCTATAAAAACAAAAGCCGAAAATACCCAAACAACTTAATGATAACAATTAATATAATGGTGATTTAAAAATTAAAATAAAAAATAACTTGACAAATTATTGTATTCCATCTGATGTTTATCTTCCATTAAGAATTTAGAACATTGACGATATTCCATATGCCCCAAAACTTATAAAAAAAAATGAAAAAAAACAAAATTTTATATTTTTCATCACCACATTTGGGTTTAAAACCAAAGGCCCAAAAAATTTCCAATATTTAAAAAATCTATAAAGGGAACCTGTTTTTGGGAAAATGTCACATCAGTATTCCCAGTGCCTATTTCCATCTTTTGAAATCCAGTTTAAAAAAAAATTTTTGCACAAGAACAATTTTAAATGTAAATTTTTGCCTTTGTTACATCCCCATAGACTATTGTAACTCCATGTTATGGTATCTGATTATAAAATTAATCGCCTTCAGGAATTCAGAAAGGCGCCCATTTAAAAAAAAACTAGAAAATATGATCATATCACCCCAATTCTTCAAAAACTACATTTGCCTTTTTAGAAAGCGTATCCATTTTAAGATTATGTTAATAACTTATAAATTATTAATTTATAAAAAATATTTTTAAAATATTAGGGGATTATTATATTACATATTATTTTACAGGCCTTAAAAAGTTTCCAGTTTAAACCTTATTAAAAATTTAATTATTATCATTATCAATCACTGGGAAATATTTTCTACTACGCATAACTGCCGATAACTCCCTAATTGCAATAGGAAAATTGCAAAGTGATTATCCCAAACCCCTGAATTTGAAAAAAATAAAAGTCCAAGTAAATTTAATTCTTTTCCCAAATTTTTCGCTCCAAAAACATACAATGAAACATAATATAACTGTTCATGTAATTAAATAGTACATCATTATAACATTAATTACTTACTTGTATCTTGTACACCTGAACAATGACCGAACACTCCCACACCAAGTGGTATATGATGACTGGTAACTAGTTTGACACTGTGAGTTATATACTTCTGTATACCTGCCGAGTAAGCAGTAATATATATAATTAAAAAAGCAAACAAAAACGTGAAGGGGTCATAATGAACAAGCGTGTCAATCTACATAAATGACAAACTTTACTCCAAAAGTGGACAAAGGTTTAGTTCACAAATCGTAACAATTGACAATCTTTAAAATAGCCATTTTCTTCAAAATTCATACCAAATAACTTATAATATACACACCTCACAATACGGCTACAGGTGTTAGTGTTGTTGACGTACGGTTCACCCAATGTGGTCATAATGAGGAAAGTTAGCACAAAAATACAGAGAAACACGTTGTGTGACATCTTCAACCTGGTAATAAATTCCCTTATTCTGAAAATACAATAAACTCCACCTTTTAGTACGAGCTGAGGAGTAAATGATGTTAGTACATCTGAAATGCTACTATTTGTAGTTTTATATAATTGAGTGTAAGAGACTTGATGAAGCAATACTTATTGGACACTGTTGTTATCGTCATTAACAAGCAGGTGAAGGAAAACATTATTGTTATTTGTTTTTATTAATTCGACAGCTAAAGTAAGCCTTTGAGAAAAGTAATACGTCTTCCGTACTTATACATCAAAGAAGATGTTTTATATCTCTTAGTTCGGGAGAATTTTAGATAATAGGGCCAACAATAGTTAATAATGTGAAACATACTTCCTTGTTCATCATAACAACTGTTATCTAATTAATGTCCCTACCCGCTACAATACAACATCATATTATTTATTAGTTATCTTGTTTATATCAGATATAAAAGCCATCACCACAAACGTATCCATAAGAGGATAATGAAATATTAATTAAAATATAATAACTAGTGCTAATTAAATGATAAAATAGTTACTTCAGCCAATTGTAAGAGGAGGTATTCACTGGGTAACTTTATTTTAGATAAAAATGACTTATTCTAATTGTTAATAATTTATATGGTTGACTGATAAACTATTACTGGCTAGAGAGAGAGAGAGAGAGAAGGTCTCAAAGGATGTTTAGGTATGTTGATGCTCTGTGCCTGTTGCTTCTTAATATGTATCATAAAACACACACACACACACACACACACACACAGATAGAGAGAGACGCACATACATGCGTTAAGAGGTTATATTATAATGTAACGAAGTGTAACGCAAACATATCATAGTTAGCTATAGACTCAAATTAATAAAACCGGAAGTTCCATTATCTCTGATTAGCTTCGTGAATACGCTCACGCACGCACGCACGTACTCGACACAATGTTATCATGTGTTGGTTACATCGCCGAGAGCTCATAACAGGCACATATTTTCATCCTGATCTGTCAACAACTTGGCGACGCCGGTAGACATGCCTTTTGTTAAGTTCACAGGTCTCCAAGGTCGTTGGATGAACGGGCGACAATATCGGCCCATGACCTTTAGGTGATCAGATTGACCATGTGTATCCGGTTTTTGTAACCACACGTAACTGTTTATTCATCCATGGGGGAAGCGTGACTACAGACAGCCACGCTAATAAGTCCTAGTCACTGTATGTTTCAGAATGTGGCTGATAATTTCGTGTTGAGATGTCGTACGCTCGACATCTAAAGATGTAATCATCACTAAACCGGATATTTTGGCACACCATTTTTTTTGTGAGTAGCCTACATGAACCGCTTCCCTGTGGTCTTGACATATTTGTCGCGTATGAAAACAAATTAGCTGGTCCACACAGGCTGATGAGTAGACCAGACACATATATAGGTCTATGCATATATGTATCGATATGTGGAAGTACATAACATTTTATATTTTGACTAATGTTTGTATAGTTTTATTTAGATTTAGATTTATGGAGGTAGAGGTCTCAAAGGATATTTATATATGTTGATGTTCTGTGCCTGTGCCTCTCTATATGCACACACACACGTACGCGCGCGCACGCACACACACACATACAGAGAGAGAGAGAGAGAGAGAGAGAATAGAGCACTGCACAGGTTGGAAAGCTGAACCCATACCCGACCATACCCGCAACCACTCAACCCACATCCAACCCAAACCCGTAAATCTCAACCCGAAATCAACCAGTACCAACCCACAAGACTATAACCCGTACCAAACCCAACCCACAAGAACGGAGTCTGAACCCGAAACATACAAAATTCCCGTTATTAAGATAATTTATTGAAAAATAAACTCAACTATTCCATTTTAACTTATTTACATCTTTATATTAAAACCCTGCATCATCCTATAGTTACTATTTAGTATGATGATTAACACTATTCATGAATAGGATATCATTTAATAGATAATTTCAAAGTGGATCTCCTAGAAGATACAAGATGGCCAGCCAGGCTGAAGTTTCGCTTACTAGCAGCACTTGATGTAACTGAGCTAGCCGTAAGTTTGGCAGCAGCCATGGTTATCAGTAGTAATAGTTGAAATAAAATCACGTCTATTAAAAACATAGGAGTACCTCCATTCTGTTAGAATACAATAAATGTCTTTAATAAAACATAATATCTACTAATATCCAACAGTAACAAATTCCCCGCAGCCTGTATCCACAATGAAAGAAGCCAGTGTGACTGACTTAAGTATTGTTTTTCGGGGAGAATCCCCAGAGAGGGTTGCTGATTCGGCAGAGCCTCTATGAGAAACCAGCTCCACCACCACTGACAGGGGAGCAATAAGGAAAGATGGAGTCGAAATACCCTGAGGGTTGTCACTCCCAGACAATTTTACGTCTTCATGGTGGGGGGGGAGTCTTTAACGTCCCCCTTTATTTTTATTATTTCAGTTGAGACGGCAGCGCCATTTAACGTCGTCAGCCACCCACGATGTTGTGAGCCGAGAAATTAGTCCCTGGAAAAGTTTCGATCTCTTGATAGGGTAGAACATGTGACCCTTGTCGTAAGGTGCCAAGTGCTTAACCGCTAGACAACCGGAGCTCACACTGGATAACCTTCGTATCTATTTTCCATGCTTTCTCTAATACCCAAACTCAGATAGCTCCGTTCATCTTGTTTTCACTCGTTGTCTGTTCCTACGGATAAAACCCATGCTGGGATTCATGCTTTTCAGTTGCTGTCCCCACTCTTTGGAATTCACTCCCTGAACATGCTGTACCTGGACTATGAGTTTGCCCATCCCCTGTACTAGGTGCACCATTGAAGTATATTCTTTACGAGGATGTTGGTGCTATAGAAGTTTCTAATTATGATTAGCGTTAATGTTATTAGACGATTTATTGTTTGGTCTATTCTAGAAAGAAGGGCTGACCATATGTAATCATTACCACACGATGCCATTACTATTCCAATATCACATGCATTATCAGGTCAATCAAGTCACAAAGTACAGTATTAATGTGTTTGTTACACAACGAAGAACCTTACGGCCACATTTTGTGCACATGATAGGCTAAATCGGCCGAGCGAAGTCAAAGATGAAACACCCTTCAGTTATGTGCACGCTGAAGTTCGAACTCAGGTGGTCCAACGTGCTACCAGTTAGACCACGGAGGTGCCCAGACCGGCAGTAGAACGACAACAGCACTTTACTCGAATTGGCCTACAAAATGATGCTACAATTGACCAGACATCATAGCAGTACACCTTATTTACATGTATTCGGTGCCATTCTGTGATTGGTCAACATCATGTTGGTATGATCATCTACCTTCCCATTTCGATATCATATATGCACAATTGAACTGTTAATTAGCAAGAATGTGTGTGCTCATGTACTGATAGCTTTTGATTATTTAGTACCCGGCCGCTAGGTGCGCTATTGGTTCAAAATCCAAAATGGCGCGTCTAGTGTAACAGCTCTCTACATATAGACTCTCTGATGTTGTGATTACATCCCTTTTCGAATTAACTCTTATTTGTATTTCAAATTGAAATCGAAAACGGACAATTTTGGTAGTTGAGCGATACCATAAGTTGGCAGGAACGTTATCAGCATCATGATCTGTTGTATAAAATAGACCAAACTAGAGATTTTATACACATCACTAATGATAATAATGCTAAATGTTCCTTGATTGACGACTTTTTATACCTTTAATCAGGTAACCCTGAAAACATTCCAAGTAGTTCCAGGTTACTTTGACATTTTTATTCTGACAAATTTACGGAGTTCTAACTTGCCGCTCTCAGATTATCCTTTTTAAAAACTATTGCACTTTTGTGTTCAAATAAAAGTTTATACTTTTTTTAGACATCTTATTGCACGTGTACTGCATGTGTCCAGTCTTTATAATTGTATTAATG